>CM067304.1:56439179-56512954 GCA_034231615.1 Meghimatium bilineatum
AGAAATACCTATTGTCATGATGGGTCACGTTGCAAAGATACTTATAGAAAAAAGACTGTTGACATTATGAGGAACGGTACAAGAATAACTCTAGAAATTAATATTGACATTACAAGCCACGATATAAGGATCAGTATATCGACACATTCACGTATCAACAAAATATCATTCAATAATTGTATTTTTACCGTAAATTACATTATTAAGAAATAAAATAATTATAACACCTACAAAGATCAAAGAAAGTTGCCGATGTAAACAACATCAACTGAAGATTAAAAAAAAATATACAATTATGATTAAGCGTGTAGAATACCGCATACGAAAAATAATGTTATTTCGAGCATGTGTTATTGGGATACGAGTATTTATAGTTGAAGTTTGACAACAACCATTTGTAAATCAATCAGATATTGATCTATCATTGATGTTGTATCTATTCTATATCAATGTATGGCATAGAAACATGGACAATAAACACAAAAGAGATGTGGATATATAGAAGAATAGCGATAACATAATGGAAAGAAAATAAAACAAGGAGGTTCTAACAACACTTTGAATGAAGAAAGAATTATTAAAGAAAAATAAAGATGAAAAAACGTTTGGACATATTAAAAGACATGACACCTATTGAATACTTGAGGTAAAGTTTAGGGTAGGTGAGCAAGAGGTTGGCAGAGATACACGTGATAGACATGTTGAAGTTTAGCAGAGTGTATCACCAAACACGATACCGGATATGTTAGAGGTTTGTTGCAGTCAACCCACGGTGCGAGGACAGAACTTAGTAATGGCATGATCTCTGATTGAAATTCACCACAATCGTGTCGATATCATCACGCTGCTGAATGTGATAATTTTACACATCGGAACCAGTAGCAGTGTTACGACTAGTTTTGAGCGTATGAATATCATTCTTTGCCAAGCACCTTTAATTGACCCACCAACCAATATCATCCCTTCTCTAACTTTTAAATCTCCTGTCACTCTCTTGGTTACGTTTCAGTACATATACAATTTAAAACAGTGTACATTTGTCTAGATCAATGTTTCCCAACCTTTTTATTACCATGCCCCATCGAAGTCTTTCTAAAATTCTGATTCACCCAACCCTTTTGTAATATATACACATTTTTTATATTCAAAAATTGAATTATTCAAAATTGAAGCCTAATTACAATTTTTCGAATTGCTTCCCTAAACAATCAAAATGCCCCCCCCCCTCCTAGTGAGGCGTGGTCTCCATGTTGGGGAACACTGGTCTAGGTAGTGTATACTAATAAACGTAACTACATTTCATAATTAGCGCAGTTACACAGTAATGAACATATGTTTTCTTCTTCTACAGAATGTGAAGTGTATTTCAACATAATCTACAGGAAAGATGAAGAATCCCAAATGTTCGACGCCGCGTTGCCTAGGAATTCTCTTATTTGTTGCTATAGTCTTCTTCGTCATCAGCTTTTACCTTCCTCATTTTTCAGTGATGCCAACTGTATTTATCAATGACGTCATCTTGCAACGGAATATTAATACAACTATGGTAACTGTATCGACAGTTACACTTACCAGATGTAAATATATCTATTGGTAGTGTGCCTAAACTTTTAACAAGTATAGCAGCTATGCATACAGTTAATGGTGTGAATTGTTCTGCTTTATATGAAGGCTCGAATGTTGAAATAGAGAAGGCTAAAAATGTATCCCTGACTGTGTCAACGCCATTGAACGATTCGTTTTATATAAACTTGACTTCTGATTGTTTATCGTTGTGTTACCACTCGTGGATATATTTTAAACGTCTCTAACAAAAGAGGAGCAGGATTTTCCATTGGCTTTCTCATTACTTGTTTTTAAAGAAGTTGAGATGGTTGAACGACTTTTGAAAGCTATTTATCGTCCACAAAATTACTACTGCATACATGTAGACCAGAAATCACCAGAAATATTTTTATAGAGCAGTGTCCAGTATCGCCAAGTGCTTTCATAACGTATTCTTGACCAGTAGAAGGATAGATTGTTCAGTGGGGTTGGTTTAGTGTGTTAGAACCTGAATTACAATGTATGGAAGAACTATGGAGGTTCCCAAAGTGGAAGTATTTTATGAGTTTAACTGGGACAAGAATTTCCACTGAAAACTAATTTTGAACTTGTGAAGATTTCTTACAGCTTACGACGGGGCCAATGATATCGAGGGAACAATTAAGCGGTGAGTTGTTTAATAATTTGATTGATAGGCATGTGTATTGCATATTCTTTGTCAGTCTATTTTTAATGATTGTCTGTTTTTCTCTATTTTTCACTTGTTTCATTATCACAAGAAGCTTACATGTTAGAAATAATACTTTATGTCAAAGTAAATAGAGTGATGGATGGAGTAGTAATACCATACTTCATGTGGAGTTCATGAGAGTATTAATACCATACTTCATGTGGAGTTCATGAGAGTATTAATACCATACTTCATGTGAAGTTCATGAGAGTATTAATACCAAACTTCATGTGGAGTTCATGAGAGTATCAATACCATACTTCGTGTAGATTGAATAACAATCAATAAAAGGTAGTACTGCTAGTAAATATGTAATATGAAATTAATACTTAGTAAAAAAACAGGTGATGAAGTTTTAATGCACGACGACTAACATAATATCACTATCGGAAACTCACGTGAAATAATACACACAAAACAAGCTAAAATCATACAAATAATAATACACATTACATAATCAACGTTTAAACCAAAATTCTTTTATCACGATACGCGCACAAAAATCAAAATTTCATATTTCGGTCGGACACGTTAATGCGGTCATTTCTATTCGTCGTCTACTTTTATGTTTTGTGCGTATCTTGATAAAGGCCTTTTGGTTGAAACGTTGATTATGTAATGTGTATTGTTATTTTGTATGATTTTAGCTTGTTTTCCGTTGTGTGTTTATTTTCACGTGAGCTTCCGATGGTGATATTGTGTTAGTTGTCGTGCAATAAAAACTCCATCTCCTGTTGTCTACGTAAGTACTATGTAGATTGAACTACATCCGATAGTGGATTAAAGTAATCCAAAAGTCTTGCTAACGTCTGATGTATCAGACCGAAAGTCGAAGATATCCGCAGCCGAGTTGTAAACCATAATGCAAAATATTCCGCTCTTGCTAAACTGTAGGAGGTGTGGGAACTAACGCAGAAGAAGGAAAAAAGGGAGTATTTGTTTTAGAGATTTGTTTCAAATACAGATGTATCAAACTACAGACTCTCTTACAAATCTAGATATACTGGTGAAACGGGCCCCAAAGACATATAGGATTAATTTCATTGTTCTCGCGTTTCCCAATCTGGGCTTGCCCATCTCAGTAAAGTAGCATGTTGCCCCACTCATAGCACGTAACCATGTAGCTTCAACGATAATCCTGAGGGATGTTTAAAAAATAATTTGATGAAATCTTGAGTAGGATTTGAATCTCTGTGACTATAAGGTTTATCGGCCAAGAACATCCCCGGAGACATATCTCAACGACGTTATGTGCAAATGGTTGTGATCAGCCATAAATGTATTCCGGGCAAACCCATTAGTATCGGTCTTCCTTAGCAGATGACAAAAAGTTAAACGTGATGATTCCAGTGACCTCGCTAATTTATCACGCTTCTCAATCTGCCGCGCAGGTGTCCAGTTCTACTAGTTGCACATTTAATTCCAACACCTCACATCTCAGCTTCGATGTTTCATAAGTCGAGGTGTTCGCATCCAGCGGGTGCACTTGAAGCAATTTCAGTAGAACACTCTTATCTGTTGTCATCATCCCACCTATTGGTGCTGTGGATGCAAGTCTTCTGGTTTCCACATTACCTCGAGAACCGGCTTATCCAGGAAAATAGATCAATGTGACAATCAATATAAGGTAATACTGCAGTGAAACGGAACAACAATAGTACTTACGGAGAACACAGGTTTTTTGATATTTCACTTGAACACAACAGCCGGACTATCACTAAGACTAAGGGGTTATAAGGGGTTTACACCTCATGGCTCCTTAGTCTTAGTGATAGTCCGGCTTTTGTGTTCAAAATGAAGCATCAAAAACCTGTGTTCACCGTAAGTACTATTGTAGATACAGGTGATATTCCGAAGGTTGAATATATAAATATAGAAGCCGTTTTTTTCCCCATCTATAACAACCATTTTTCAAATCTGTTTGTTTTTTCCTCATTAGTATTGAACATTTCGCAAGATGAAGACCATCCTTTATAATAGTATACTATCTTACTATCTTTATAAATGAGGTGAGAAAGAGAGTGTTTAATATATATCTATATATATATATATATATATATATATCTATATATATATATATATATATATATATATATATATATATATATATATATATATATATATATATATATATATATATAGCCAATTGTGATGTACGGAAGTGAATCTTAGACACTCAGCAGAACAGTGAAATATTATATTGAGGCAGCAGAGATGTGATTTTATATACGAACATTGTTAAGAACGCAATGGGCAGAGAAAATTCGTAATAAAGATATCGTGAAAGACTTTAATTGAAAAGAGAGCTGCTTACCCGACCCAGAAAGAGACATCCCACATTTTGTGGGACATATCATGAGAAGAGGAAAGATGGAACACACTGTAGCAACACGCAGGTTGAAGAGCAAGAGAGGTTGGGGAAGACCAAGAGAGAAGTTGCTTAATAAACCTAGCATTGTGGCATTTCAGGACATAGGTATCAGAAATGATTGGACAACAAACAAAAATAGAAGTCTACGGAAAGACATGATAACCAACGAAACACGTCATGAAACATAAAGAGAAGAAGTATTGAATAATTTATAATAGGTTAGAATCTACAATGCCGTTATGCGGACTTGTGGACCAGTTACTGATAGTCACGGACTTGCTCACCGACAGAAGTCCACGGACCACAACTTCGAGAGGAGCCGGAACAGGCAACATCAAAAACATTTTGTGAACAAACTTGGACCATAGTCCAGTAGAGGGGGCGCATTTGCCCTTGGAGTTAACAGTAAATCACTCAGTTTAATGGAAAATGTGGATTGGTAGTGTCACCATCAGGTTCAACCCTTTGAACCTATGGTCTTAATTGTAACCATTGTAAGCTAAACGACCCGGACCACTCATAAGCTGTCCCCCGTGTATTATATATTTAGTGAAACATGGACTGTGTTATAGACGTCATGTGAAAAAAACTCAATCTCTTTCACACAACTTGTCTGAGAAAAGTTATGAACATAAGATGGCAAGATAAGATTCCAGATACAAATGTCATTGATAGAGCTGGTATCCCCAGCATCGACACGATCCTGATGCAAATACAGATTCGTTGGGCAGGTCATTTGGTGCGTATGCCAAACCATCGTAATGCCAAGATACTTCTCCATGGTGAGCTGGAGAAGTGTGTACGCCTCAATGTGGCCAAAGGAAGCGCTACAAGGACTCGTTAAAGGACTCACTGAAAGCCTTTGAAATAGACCACGATACATGGGAAGAAATGCACAAAATAGATCTACATGATGTTCTAAAATAAAAAAGAGCGCATCATCTTGTGAAAAGAGGAGAAATACAGGAGCTCAACAGTGGAAAGCAGCTAGAAAGTCACGGATAGACCAAGATCCGTCTACAGTCGTCATTCCATGCCCGAACTGTCCAAGGACATTTACAGCTCGAATAGGTCTCATTAGCCATCTACGAACTCATAATCTAGGACATAACTAAATTGAATTTTCAAAATTGGATGTAACAAATGGTCATCATCACTTGTGATGGAGGAACAACACAACATATATTAACTATTTTATTTGAAAACGTATACATATGTTTCAGTTGTGAGTTTTTCACTATTTCTTATGGGGACCTTCATTTTCATATACAAGTATGTATGTACGAATGCATGTATACACAAGGCTGTACCTTGTCTCCATACTTGCTCAACATCTGCGGAAAATATAATGAGAACGTGAGACAAGAAACAATAAAGCCTAATTTCAGACCCATAAATATAGGAGGGCTGCAGATACCAGAAATTAGATATACAGACGACACAGTGCTATTATCAACAAACGAAAGGACCTACTGAACAAAATTAAGGTCAACCCAAAAGTTCAGCAAACACCAAAACTTATTCTCAAAATTATTTTTCAAAAAATATGAAAAAAACACAATAACGGCAATTGACAAAACAAAATCAAGACCAGAAATTAATATTGAGAACTGCAATTTAGAAGTTACACATTTTGATTATTTAGGAACTAATATAAACAATGCTGGTGACTGAACAGTAGAGATTAAGAGAACAGAAATCACGCTGTCAAAATTAAAACAGCTAAAGAAACTATGTCGTGGTACTTACATAAGAACCAAGTTACGTTTACTGTAAACATGTGTGTTTCATGTGTCGACATATGGATGTGAAGCATATGCACTAAATAAAACCAAATGGCCAAGAGAATAACATCATTAGAACTAAAGTACTATAGAAGAGTTCTTAGAATACCACGGACAGCAATGAAAACCAACCACGTGGTGTTAAGAACAATTAACGTCCAGGAAGGCTAGTTTCTGAACACCATATTAGAGAAAAAGCTATTTTTTCTTTCGGCCACATCAAGAGACACGACGACATGGAGAGAGTGTTGCTGGAGGGGGTGATAGAAGCAACGGGGCAAATGCCGGCCAAGACGTCGTTGTACAAAAGACATTCAAGAGTTCCTGCGCATGCCACTAAAATAGGCGGACAATTTGCTCAAGAGCGCGGAGAATTCAAGATATGCATAGGGAAGATTACGTTCTGTAAAGTAAGTTCTGTATGCCACCTGATGATGATGATATGTATACAGTAAAAATCCTGTCTTAAGTATAGTCAAAAAATTGAAACGTTTCATGGCTAAAATCAGGTTTTCGCTCAAACTCAAGTTCGCTATGAAAATTTACCAGACATCCATGTAACTAAGATATTGGTAAAGTGCTGTACTCATGTAGCTCTGTTCATATGAGTAATCTGTGATAATTGCGCGCTATCTACAGCTATAAAAAATCTGTATACTCTGAAGATTGGTAGTGTGTTGATGTGCACAAGAGAATCTAGTGTTGGTACAGCATTGAGTATGATACATTTTTCCGTCTCTGGGACGGAGACGTATAGAGCGCGCCTTGCACAGACAATGTATCATGCTCAAGCTCCTCCGCAGGCAACTGTTTATACTGACCGTTCATAACTTAATTATAACCTACTGATCGTTTTTATATTGTCAAGAAAAGCACTATAAGCACACAATTCTGGGTTGATCGCTTTGTCATAAAATGGATATAGTACCTACCTACAACAGTGCGCATCGATGTTTCCATCTGTTGATATAGTACCTACCTACAACAATGTACTTCGATGTTTCCATCTGTTGATATAGTACCTACCTACAACAGTGCGCTTCGATGTTTCCATCTGTTGATATAGTACCTACCTACAACAATGTACTTCGATGTTTCCATCTGTTGATATAGTACCTACCTACAACAGTGCGCTTCGATGTTTCCATCTGTTGATATAGTACCTACCTACAACAATGTACTTTGATGTTCCAATCTGTTGATATAGTACCTACCTACAACAATGTACTTTGATGTTTCCATCTGTTGATATAGTACCTACCTACAACAATGTACTTTGATGTTTCCTTCCGTTGATATAGTACCTACCTACAACAATGTACTTTGATGTTTCCATCTGTTGATATAGTACCTACCTACAACAATGCACTTTGATGTTCCAATCTGTTGATATAGTACCTACCTACAACAATGTACTTTGATGTTTCCATCTGTTGATATAGTACCTACCTACAACAATGTACTTTGATGTTTCCTTCCGTTGATATAGTACCTACCTACAACAATGTACTTTGATGTTTCCATCTGTTGATATAGTACCTACCTACAACAATGCACTTTGATGTTCCCATCTGTTTCTATCTGTTCTGTTGGGCAGTACTGACTATTTCGACGAAATGACTCATCTGTGGATACCACAGTGTTACGACATTTCAACGTATCGACCGACCCAGATTAAGAGCAGCCGAAGAAGGAAATCTAATAGATAAAAAGATAAAAAGAGCAAGAAAAAGTCGACATAATGCCAAGAAACATGACAAGGATGATTCTTGTGCAGCAGGAACTTAATAATTGTGTTAGATTTGCATAGTAAACCAGCATTATAAGTCAGATTTTTGCATTTTTCTAAGAACTACTTTTTCCAATGTTTTCAGTCGGCATTCAGGAGATATCTCAAAGTTTTTATCATATGCTATCCAAACTTGGCCCACATGTAGGAAACTATCACCCGCACAATTTGAGGCACTTCCATAGCAGCATATTGACAAGTTCATGCGTGTATGTCATTTATGAGCACATTTCTAGTATAAGTCTCCACTGTAACTTTCGTTCTAGTTTCAAGATATTACCTAAACTTTGCAATGTTAAGTAAATTGCGGGAGGTTATATTGGGAGGGGGGGTGGTGTTTAAGAAGGTTAGAATTAGTTTATAGTTTTTTGGTGTTTTTTTGCGGGGGGGGGGGGGGTGGGAGGGGGGAGGAGAGATCATCTACTGTGGTTTAGATACTTTGTTTTGTATCAATTTTGCTTTATAAATACAGTTTGAAGGGTTATAATTAGTATTTATAATTAATAATTAATTTTCTAAGAATTGTCGTCTGCGGCGTGAGTTGTGACGTCAATATGGATAGCTTAATTAAATTTGGTTTATACATAAAGCATAATGGTACCTTTGGGATGAAACATTAAGTATTTCATCAAAGATATCGATGAAAAGTTATACTATTTTATGTGGAATAATACATTGTTTTATTTTCTTAAAAGACGGGATATGGGTTATTATATGACCATAATGGTAGACACATTTCACAATTGTGTCGCACAAAACATCACATTTTCAGCGAAATGTCCAAAAATATGATCAATTTACCCCCAAAAATATAGTTTTCCTGAATCTTTAACCAAGTCTCTACTAAATTCAATCTATTCCATCTGTATCCCATCCAGCATATGCAATCTATTTTTATTTGGTTTAAGTTTAGTAAGGTAATGGCCAGTGGTGCTTGCCGTAAAAAAAATTTGTAATCATGTACCCACCAGTTGTAATTTAATTAATTTTTAAATGTTACATTGAAATGTTTTTCATTTGTTTCTTAATTAAAATAAATTCTCTATCACTGGTTTCTGCAGGGCTAACAAAGAGAGATGGCGGTCACAACCTCCATTGGGGATACGTGCTGTGAAGGGATCTGTCCACATCACAGTCAACAGGTTAGTTGATGATTATTAAGGTACTACACTAACTAGTCTGTCCACTTTCATACTTCTCAATAAAATGAGAGTGCATATTAGGTGTACGTACCACTTTGATGGTCTCAAATGGGAAACATCTTTTATGTTCATTTATCTGGTTGCTATGAAAACGGCGGCCATATTTTAGCAGTCGTAAACACTCAAATTAGTGCCAATAAAGGACGCCATAAATTTCCTCATAAATATCAGTTTTGCCAGCTTGCAGAATGCATCGAGCAGACATGCATTTAGGCCTCGTCTAGTGGTCTAACCCTAGGAGTCGCAAGTACGCTTTGAAAATCCCTTTTTATCCCATTGTTTCAAATAATTTACAATTAGTTGTTCTTTCTAATTTCGGCTATGATCAAGTGGAATATGGAATGTGGTCATTAGCAACTCAGCAGGATGTGATAATTTCCTTGGAGAACCCTGACCATGCAAACATGTTAGCCCTACATAATTGGAGAGCCCCCTTTGATAGCGAGGAATGCATTGCTGGATTACCCCCCCCTCCCATCTCAGTAACTATGGCATAAAGATGGGGTGCTATGGACACACTGACAGGAAAGGATGTTTGGTAGTGAAACGGAAGCTCATTAACTCTGTAGGCTGTGGAAAGGTAGAAAAGCCACATAACCCTATATTAACCCACTTTTAAGACTCCTTCTTGAAGCATTACAGACTAATCTACTCTGTGCAGGACATGACAATTTCCCGGGAGAACACAGAATCAGGCAAACATGTTAACTCTGCTGGAGATTTCTTAAAGATTGCAAACGCTGAGAGTTGAATCTTCTGGGTGTGAAATAAAGCTCTAGAAAAACCACTCCAATGCACATAGGAAGCAAGAACTAATAGTTTGTAATTTCTGATGATCGGAGCAGCAGTAACAACTACTACAACAACTTTACGTTTTAGAGATAATAGGTAGAACTGGAGTAAAACTATGACAGGTTAAAATAGGAAACATAGTGTATTGAAATAGTATTTATTATTGTAATGTATAGTGTCATCATCTACTCATCTTGTGATATGTCGTGTTTTTTTTATAAAAGCCCTTTGGTTGAAATGTTGATTTGTATGTGTTTTCCTATGTGCTGCCTAGCAAAACGTGAAATTTCATTGCCCTGTTTTCATTTTCACTTATCTATTTTATATAGTTTTTGTAACTACTCTGTGGAAGTACATAAACATTGTTGCAGAAATAATTAGAAAACAATAAGATAATGTAAACATATGGTGTTTTCGACTGATTCAATGTTTGTCTTACAAGCTCTTGACAGCATTAAACTGCCAGACCTAAAGAAAGCCATATGAGAAGTGAGCATCCATAGAAGCGTAGTATATTCTGAAGTGGATACCATCCCACTATGGCATATCAGAAAATGAGATGGCAGATAAACTAGCACAGGAACAAAAAGAATTTTTAAAATCCCATATCAGGAAAAGAGGACCCTTATCAAAGCAATTAGAAATGTCAACCACAACCAATCATCACTATCTCGACAGAGGCTGAGCAAGTTATCATCTCCCGCATCAGGACAGCACACAACAGACTAAACAGCCACTTATATAGACAAAGACTGGTTTCATCACCTCTGTGTCCATATGGACAGACATCATGGATCACGGAACATATCCTGCAAGACTGAATTTCACTAAATCTGTTCAGAGAGGAGCACTGACCCACAGAGAAAGACATACACAGAAAGCTTTATGTGAACCTTGATAAACTTTAAAATACGGCAGCATTTATCAAGAAAACTCGACTTTCTGGGTAGACATATTAAACGGTAAACAAGAAGAAGAAATAGTTATTGTTATAACATGTGCTGTCAAAGATAATTCTGCATGGCACAGTTGAATGTGGAAGGAGGAAGACAAGGGAATCATGGACAGACAACATCAAAGAGGACCTGTCAAGAATTGTTCTACTCTCATCCCAATCACTAAAATTAAGTAAATTTAAAAAAAAAATATAATGTTCCTTTCAACTGTATCGTTACTCAACTTTTGTAATATTACAACTCTTTACCATAAAAATATTGGAGGTCGTGGTTCGTACTGGACAACAACTTCGAGGTATGTACATGTACTAGGAGATATAAATCATTGAAGGATTGTGTATGTTGATGTATTCCATGCAGTACCTCTACTACCATGATGGACTATAGCTTTTTAAATTATGCATACTGGTAAGTTATTACTTATAGTTGAAGAATATTGTTTCGGACATTGCTATTCAAATTTTGTTGAATTTGTAGACACCAGTATGCCTACAATCCAATCATATTGCCAGTAATATGTGCATGATTAGAGCTCAAATCAGGAGTAAGTGGCACTGAATTATGTTTGAGTTGGGACCCACAACCACGTCACCTTTGAATTACGACCTTCTCCAATAAGACCTGTTTTCTAGAATCGTCACGTGATCGGTCTGAGGCCCTTGTTGGGTACTGGATTGGTCACTATTTATATATTTGGAGTCGATTTGGCTATTTTTGGCATGCGATTCCAAGTATATAAATAGTGACCAACCGACAACCCAACAATAATAAAAAAACGTATCAAATGGGTCCTTATTTATTCATTTAGAAGGTCTTTATTGGAGACGGTCATTATTGAATCAACTAAGTGAAATCCCATTATAACAACTTGGTCCGGTCTGACAAAATATGTAGAATTCGCTTTTCACAGTACAACAATATAGAATGAATATAACTGGGGATTTTGAAATGGATTGCTATATAGGGAAATTTATTATAAAAAATTGCATATAAAGGGATTTCACTATATTATTTTTATAGTTAATGTTGTGTTATAATGACGTACAGCTCCGTACATAATTGGAGGGAGGGGGGATTTGAACCTCAGGATTTCCCTTAGGAAATCAGAACATGATTTCTAGTACTACTGGGAACTTGGCCAACGATGGATAAACCACTCCCTCCCCGCCTGTAACATTTGTCAAAAATATGTAGCAAAAATCAAACAAAATAGAAATACAATTCAAATGTATGAATGACATTTCCCCCCTTTTTTATGTAATACACCGGCACCTTTACCCTTTACTCAAGGTATATCTACGGTCCTGATGACGTGCATATTCTTTTTACAGTCACGCATGTGGTTGCGTCTGTGGGTCTCAGCAATGGCCCACTAGACAAACCACCTATGCAACAGAAAACCTTAGTGGGTGACATGCCGTTATATTGAGGTTATCTTCTTAAAGAAGCTTCATGGCACGTCATCTATACATTATGCTTTTATTTTTGTCGTTGAAATGTGTTTCATGTTTACCTGAATATATATGTATGTGGTTGGGAGAGAGCCAGAGATGTAATGTGCAGCACTGGGGAGGAGTAAACTGACAGCACTGTTTTTTCCTATGGCTGAAACCCATCATAGAGGCACAATGACTCAGGACGTGACAATCCTTTTGACTTGAACATTTGGTTGCATGCCTGGAGCAATAGAGAAGTTCGGCATAACCAGTAGTCAATTGGTGGCGAGGAATGAGCACATTGAACCATATCTTGGCTACAGTGGCTAGGAGAGGTGCATAGGTTGAAACCTACCTTCCTGGAGGTGTGATAGTTATTCTATGGCTCTGTCCCGGGGTGGGCCGAAAATCCACAGACTTTCCAGCAATATAATGCCATTTAATGGCACTAGGTCAAATGGCATGAGCCCATAGACCGCTGGATCAGCAACCAACCAACCAACCTTATTACAGTCAAGTCTTATTTTAACAACTTGGTGCAGAAATATGTATGCAATAACAATTGAATTATTCACAGAATAGGGCCTAACAGTAAATATAAATGGAGATTTAAAACCAGAAGTTTTATTTATGTTGAGTTACTATAGCCTCTATTTATGTTACTATAACATCAATTTATGTTGAATTACTATGGTATATTACTTGTATTTATGTTGAATTACTATGGTATATTACTTGTATTTATGTTGAATTACGAGCTGTAAATGTCCTTGGACAGTTCGGACATGGAATGACGACTGTAGACGGATCTTGGTCTATCCATGACTTTCTAGCTGCTCTCCGCTGTTGAGCTGCTGCATTTCTCTTCTTTTCACAAGATGATGCGCTCTTTTTTATTTTAGACGCTATGTAGATCTATTTTGTGCAAGTTCTTTCCATGTATCGTGGTCTATTTCAAAGGCCACTTCTATAATTTCTATGTTGAGTTATTATAACATCTCTTTATGTTACATTACTTGTACAATAATTTCTGTGTATGTGGAGTTTTGTACGTTTATTTATGTTGAGTTAACTGTACTATAATTTTTGTGTATGTGGAATCATTGTAATTTCTATATATGTTTCGTTAAAGGTAGGTCCCATGGCAGGAATCTGCCGTCGAGGATAAAGATAACTCTTCATGTACAAAGGCTAGCAACTATTAGGTGGGGTGGCCAGTTCCCTTCCTTGCTGTCTTTACCTCCCCTAACTCATGCGTCAGGTACTCATTTGCAGCTAAGTCGACTGGAGGAATGGTTGTGTCAAGCAATAAACCACGACCCGAACTTGTTTGTGTGCTCGGACGTATGTTGAGTTACCTTTACTATACTTTCTGTGCATGTTGGTTACCTGTACTATAATTTCTGTGCATGTTGGGTTACCTGTACTATAATTTCTGTGCATGTTGGATACATGTACTATAATTTCTGTGTATGTTAGGTTACCTGTACTATAATTTCTGTGCATGTTCAATACATGTACTATAATTTCTGTGTATGTCGGGTTACCTGTACTATAATTTCTGTGTATGTTGGGTTACATGTGCTGTAATTTCTGTGTATGTTTAATTCTATAACTTCTATTTATGTTGTGTCACTATGACTTTTTATATTGATTTATTATAACATGTGATTAAAAAAAATTTAGTATAACTTCTGTGTAACACGCATGATTATTATCCTTGTTATATGTGTCATATGGCAGGGATTATGTTGGTTACATTCTTCACAACAACACTGCCAAAGTACTCCTAGAGTGGGTTAAAAAGGATACATCAATTCCTGATGAGACATTCTTTGCTACGTTAAATCACAATCCTCAGTTAGGAATAAGAGGGACTTACAAAGGTATGTACTGTATCTATTCTTTGTACTCACTCACATGTGTTAGAGGGGAGAAAATAATAGTAACACGGGAGTATATCATACAGGTCCTCATCATCATCAGGTGCCATGCCGGCTGGCGTATGCGATCATGGCTCTCCACAGCTCTCTGTCCAAGTACTATGTATCAAACTCGCTGTTATTTCCCTGCCGTGACATGTCAAACTGTGTAATATTTTCTCATGTTGTCGCTCTCTGTCTCTGTTTGCCTGTTGTGATTTGTGTTCTCCAAACCTCCTTGTCTCATGAAATGGCCAAAAATGAAGATTATCTTTTTCTTATATTATTGATTAAGGTCCGTTTCGCATTTGACTCTTTCAACATCTCCACAGTAGTTTTTCTGGCAGTCCATGATATTCTCCGCATTCTTCTATAGAACCACATCTATGTTGCCTCTAATTTCCCACTTTCCAGTATGTTTATTGTCCAAGACTCTCACCTATATGTTAGTATAGGAGTTATATAGCACTGCAGAACTCTCTTTCTCACCTGTTATGACCGGATCATATTACACAATATATTTTTCATTATTCTAATGTTGTTTTTGCCTGCATTATTCTGTTTCTTATTTCTGTTGAACTTCTTCCATCTGCTGTAATCATCGCTGTGCCTAAATATTTGAATTGGTGGACCTGTTTTAATACTATATCATTCACTTTGATCTTGCAAGATGTGGTATTTTGTTTCTTTGAAGTAACCATTACTTCTGTTTTCTTGATATTTAGGAAAAGGCTTTTCTCTTTACTTTACAGGTCCTACTAGGTTAATACTGGTGATTGCTATAGAGTTGACTAATAAACCACATTATCTGTGTCAGAGTGGCTCTCAAACTTGTTTTGATTTGTAACCCCCTTTTTGGGACAAACGTTCCTCCACACCCCAACCCCCATCCAGCCAATTCTGGTGCCTTAAAAAATTATTGACTTTCTTTGCGGTTTACCATGACTTTTTAAACATTATCATTATAAATCTTATTCTTTGCAATTTAAATAGTTATCTACCTGTGCCCACTTCCGGAAAATCTGTGCTCCCCCCAATTTCTCAATTGTTGTATTTATTATGTCTGTTGTCCCATGTCAACCCATAATTTTACGTCATCATTGGAGATTGCTATAGTGTTGGATTATATCAATTCTATTAAAATAAATGTATATTTCTATGAGAAATCCCATGGATTTACAGTACACACTCTCTCTCTCTCTCTATTATGCATTCTTTTGTAACAGATTTCCCTATATAGAAACACTATTTAAAATCTCCACTTACATTTATTCTATATTGTTTGTACTGTATGTAGCGAATTTCTGTTATTACATACATATTGTGGAGAGCATGACCATGTGGTTAGAATGCAGTTCTCACACCCTTGTGGTCACGGGTTCAATCCATAGTTGAGACATGATTTTTTTCTTTCAGTGGTACAATCAAAATATTCTTCCTGTACTATCACAGTGTCTGCTATAGCAAAGCGGCCTTTACTTTCACATCCTATAGATAACCTCCCTGCATTCGACCACAGGAAAACATGCAGTAATGAAAGTTTTTTACATAAATATTTTGTAGGTCCAGACCAAGTTGTTATAATGGAATTCCACTGTATTAAATTTTGAGTACTGCCAAAGGTATCCTTAGCAAGGTTAGACCAAATGACTTTCTGGACATTCACCACCTCTGTTCTAGGATGTAAAAGACATCTCCAGATAACATTATCATAAAAAGATAGTTACAGGGAAAAAACTTGACGTTAGAGATGAAAGTTTAACTTCACAGCAAACCGCATACCATGGTGAAGAAAATGACAATCACTACAAGATAATACTGCTGTAAAACTGTATGAAAATAGTACTTACGTGGGATACAGGTAATGAAGTGTTACTGAACAACGACTAACACACTATCACTAGCAGCAGACAGTGATAGTGTGTTAGTCACTGTTCAGTAAGACTTCATTAACTGTATCCCACTAAGCACTATTTTCATGGTGAAAAGAAGAGTGATAAATTCACATTTAACTTCCTGAGTTTCAAAATAAACAACCACAATTGTTGTTGAATATTGCTATTTCCTCTAGTTCTGATTTTTGGCAACTGATAATTGAACTTTTGAAATGTCAACACAGTATGGCTTGTTTGTTATAGGTCACTCTGATAACGTCTTGTGACATTTGGGATAGATAACATGAATAAGTTATCATTAGTAAACCGCAACAAAAATGTAAAGATTATATTCTCAATACATCGATTAGTGTGTAATGATTTACAATTCCAGTTCGATTTTGTTTTATCAATCTCTTTATATATGTATTATGTTTCTTTTTCTGAGCCATTCAGTGTTTACTAAAATTTCCAGCAATCTTCAGAGTGACCATGATTGAAGACATGCATACTTTGTGCTACTACTATTTCTTCACTATGAGGTCTAGCACTTTTTTCATGTATTTGTTTCTGGTAAGCATCCGTAACCGGTGACAGCTTTCCAACCCTTTAATAATTTTGACAGCCATGAAGAGTGTATTAACTATATGTGATGATGGTATATCATCTACTGTACTCTTTCGATTTACATCCTAAATGTTCAGTGAGTTTCAATTTTCAAGCTGTAAATGTTAACCATTAGTTTTGGACTTGAGTCGATTACATCAATCTTGTATGAAATGATATCCACTAGTGAAGTAGTCCATGTTCCAAGATGGTGGGGGGGGGGGATTGGGTTGAGGGGGTAATAAAATGTTGCAATAATTAAGTAGGGGAATTTCTGCATTCTTGACAGTATTTTTTTAACCAAGGGGAGGGTGATTCAAAAGTTAGCAGCAAATTACTGAGGTGATAATATATGGACAGCCCCTATGCTGATGTGAAAATGAGATTAGGCACAACAGTATGAGGTCTTGTAGATGATAGCTTTATTTAATAGTTATCTATTTAATAGTTATCAATAGTCAATAGTTAACTATTGACACAATCATTCTTATCTCATCATTAGGAGATCCAGAAACTGACTGGAGCACAACAAAACCATTCCTGACACGATACAAGAATTGGGGTTCATTTAAGTGTGCTGGTGGAATTTATGTCAGAGCCATCTGTATTCTTACCTTAGGTAATTGTTAGTTTATTGTTGTTATGAAACTCTTGCTAAATGTCCTGGTAAATTAGGTGATGATTATGAAGTAATCCCTCTAGCTGTGAACAGGAAGCTCTTGACAGCCCATATAATCTCTGACAATATGGTTTGTTATCTCAAAGGTATGTTTGTGTTTTTGGTGATTTATGGAAAAACATGTGGTCCCCAAAGTGAGGCATTCCAGTGCAGTAATTTAAATTAGGAAAGTGACACCACCCGTATTGATACATTAGGTAGTTTAAATTAGGTAACTGACACCACCCGTATTGTTACATTATGTAGTTTATATAAGGAATCTCACACCAACTGTATTGTTACATTAGGTAGTTTAAATTAGAAACTGACACCACCCGTATTGTTATATTAGGTAGTTTAAATTAGGAAACTGACACCACCCGTAGTGTTACATTATGTAGTTTATATAAGGAAACTCACACCAACTGTATTGTTACATTTAGTAGATTTACACTGTATTAGGAAACTGATAATACACATGTATTATTAGATTAGGTAGTTTATATTAGGAAACAAACACCACCTGTATTGTTACATTAGGTATTTTATAGACCGTATTAGGAAACTCACATCACCTGTATTGTCACATTAAATAGATTTACACTGTCTAGGGAAACTCAAATCACCTGTATTGTTACATTACATAGATTTACATTGTATTGGAAAACTCACGTCACCTGTATTGTTACATTAGGTAGTTTATATAAGGAAACTCACGTCACCTGTATTGTTACATTAGGTAGTTTATATAAGGAAACTCACGTCACCTGTATTGTTACATTAGGTAGTTTATATAAGGAAACTCACGTCACCTGTATTGTTACATTAGGTAGTTTATATAAGGAAACTCACGTCACCTGTATTGTTACATTAGGTAGTTTATATAAGAAAACTCACGTCACCTGTATTGTTACATTAGGTAGTTTATATAAGGAAACTCACGTCACCTGTATTGTTACATTAGGTAGTTTATATAAGAAAACTCACGTCACCTGTATTGTTACATTAGGTAGTTTATATAAGGAAACTCACGTCACCTGTATTGTTACATTAGGTAGTTTATATAAGAAAACTCACGTCACCTGTATTGTTACACCTGTATTGTTACACCTGTATTGTTACACCTGTATTGTTACATTATGTAGATTATATAAGAAAACTCACGTCACCTGTATTGTTACACCTGTATTGTTACACCTGTATTGTTACACCTGTATTGTTACACCTGTATTGTTACACCTGTATTGTTACACCTGTATTGTTACACCTGTATTGGTAGTTTGCTGATGTTTTGTATTACGGAACTCATATCTGTATTATTATATTATGTAATTATTACCACCCATTATTTATTTTCAGAAACTCATACCATTTGAATTGTTATATTATGTATTCACGCAGCTTGTTGTTCTAAATCTCATAAAGATATAAGCAATTGTGACATATATACTAGGCATATGTTGTATTTAAGGCTGGCCAGATCCTCCTACAAACATGCAGAACATCTGAGCAATCATCAGTAGTCACCAGACCAACCACCCTGTTACAGCATGCTTCTAGATGATGACATTATTATATAGCCATGCTCTCCTTTTGTGGAGGCTCAACCAGCATTCCATCTTTACAGTTATATGTTTTCATTTTGTAATGTTATGTTGTTATTATCCCCCTCTGAGGTATAGGAGTCTACAACTTGTAGCATTACACCCTGTTATAGAACCTAGGTCCTGTGACCTGGACTAGCAAAATCTTATTGGTATGAATCTGTATAGCATTCTGACATCCAGAAACTAACTGTGGAGAAAGTGGAAGCTTGAGGTGAAACCATATAAACGATGTGATGATCCTATATATCTTTCTAAATTTGTCGGATATGGGCCTATAGCACGCAAGAAAGACAGAGATTATGCTACAAGACCTATAAGAGCGTGGGATGGAGAGTGATGAAATACATCTCAGATACATTACTCATAGGGGGAATTATGAGAACAGATACATTACTCATAGGTGGAATTATGAGAACAGATACATTACTCATAGGTGGAATTAGGAGAACAGATACATTACTCATAGGTGGAATTAGGAGAACAGATACATTACTCATAGGTGGAATTAGGAGAATAGATACATTACTCATAGGTGGAATTATGAGAACAGATACATTACTCATAGGTGGAATTAGGAGAACAGATACATTACTCATAGGGGGAATTATGAGAACAGATACATTACTCATAGGTGGAATTAGGAGAACAGATACACTACTCATAGGTGGAATTATTAGAATAGATACATTACTCATAGGTGGAATTATGAGAATAGATACATTACTCATAGGTGGAATTAGGAGAACAGATACATTACTCATAGGTGGAATTATGAGAACAGATACATTACTCATAGGTGGAATTAGGAGAACAGATACATTACTCATAGGTGGAATTAGGAGAATAGTTACATTACTTATAGGTGGAATTAGGAGAACAGATACATTACTCATAGGTGGAATTAGGAGAACAGATACATTACTCATAGGTGGAATTAGGAGAATAGATACATTACTTATAGGTGGAATTAGGAGAATAGATACATTACTCATAGGTGGAATTATGAGAACAGATACATTACTCATAGGGGGAATTATGAGAACAGATACATTACTCATAGGTGGAATTATGAGAATAGATACATTACTCATAGGTGGAATTAGGAGAACAGATACATTACTCATAGGTGGAATTATGAGAACAGATACATTACTCATAGGTGGAATTAGGAGAACAGATACACTACTCATAGGTGGAATTATTAGAATAGATACATTACTCATAGGTGGAATTATGAGAATAGATACATTACTCATAGGTGGAATTAGGAGAACAGATACATTACTCATAGGTGGAATTATGAGAACAGATACACTACTCATAGGTGGAATTATGAGAACAGATACATTACTCATAGGTGGAATTATGAGAACAGATACATTACTCATAGTTGGAATTATGAGAACAGATACATTACTCATAGGGGGAATTATGAGAACAGATACATTACTCATAGGTGGAATTATGAGAACAGATACATTACTCATAGGTGGAATTATGAGAATAGATACATTACTCATAGGTGGAATTATGAGAATAGATACATTACTCATAGGTGGAATTATGAGAACAGATACATTACTCATAGGTGGAATTATGAGAACAGATACATTACTCATAGGTGGAATTATGAGAACAGATACATTACTCATAGGTGGAATTATGAGAATAGATACATTACTCATAGGTGGAATTATGAGAACAGATACATTACTCATAGGTGGAATTATGAGAACAGATACATTACTCATAGGTGGAATTATGAGAACAGATACATTACTCATAGGTGGAATTATGAGAACAGATACATTACTCATAGGTGGAATTATGAGAATAGATACATTACTCATAGGTGGAATTATGAGAATAGATACATTACTCATAGGTGGAATTATGAGAACAGATACACTACTCATAGGTGGAATTATGAGAATAGATACATTACTCATAGGTGGAATTATGAGAACAGATACATTACTCATAGGTGGAATTATGAGAACAGATACATTACTCATAGGTGGAATTATGAGAATAGATACATTACTCATAGGTGGAATTATGAGAATAGATACATTACTCATAGGTGGAATTATGAGAACAGATACATTACTCATAGGTGGAATTATGAGAACAGATACACTACTCATAGGTGGAATTATGAGAATAGATACATTACTCATAGGTGGAATTATGAGAACAGATACATTACTCATAGGTGGAATTATGAGAACAGATACACTACTCATAGGTGGAATTATGAGAATAGATACATTACTCATAGGTGGAATTAGGAGAACAGCTAGATGAAAAAACCCAATCAGACTAGTTAGCGGGGAAATGGGCAATCCCGAGTAAACTTGTAGACGAGAAAAGGACTCACAAAGAGCTATATATAGTTACACATACAGTATAACTACACAAGGTAAATTTTTCGACCACATAACCAGACAGAAAGAGTAAAGTATTAACCAAAAATACATTAACAAGCGATACAAAATCAGTCGACCTATTGGACGCCCTCGTAAAAGGTGGATAGATAGTGTATTAGAGACACTCGGAAATATAACAGCGGAAGAGGCAAATAGAAGGGCAAAAGACCGCACACTCACTCTCCTCAACACCGAAATGTACATGAGGACAGAAAGAATAAGAATAATAAGAAGAAGACTAGTTAGAAAATGGAGATCCTAATCCAAGACCTTACTTTTTTGGAGCATTTTTCTAGGTTTCTTCAATATTAAGTGTAACTACCTACTACGAGATAACTTCAAAATGTTCCCGGGATTAGCGGATTATATAAAAATAAGTAACAATAGAATTATCTACACTATATTTCTTCAAAGTAATTCCCTTTGGCAACTATAGGGCCTACACTTTTGCAAACGTGCATACAGCTGCTGGAAGGAACCCATTCTTTCACAACTCTCTGCTATCTTGTCTCATTGTTGATAGCATCCAATGCATCCTTGAGTACTTGTCCTTTCAGTGCCAATTTCAGTCGAGGGAACAAGAAACAATCAGCCGGTGGAAAGTCAGGAGAATATGAAGGCTGTTCGAAGGTCATCAAATTGTGCTTTGCCAGGTACTGCTTAACTAGTGGGGGTCGATGTGCCGGCGCATTGTCATGCAGCGTAATGATTTCTACATTGCGATATCACCGTATGCTTTATTAACGCAATATTAGTGTCTCTGAGGGTGACTTCTCAAGCAAAACATAGAATTTGACATGTGTATATTATTCAATCAAGGATATTTTCAACTCAGACGATGCTACTGGCACAAAACATAAATATCTATATCTTCTCTTTGAGAGTATGTGTGAAGGTTAAGTCTGCCGTGTCCTTATGGCAGGGTCATTACCAACTTCTAAACATATAATCTCCACAACATCATGTTTCATTCAAACATAAGTCAACTATTCTTGGAACATTTTGAAGCTACCTGGAATTACTTTTTCACTGCCTTTTAAATAATAAACAATCTATATATCTTTGTTAAAACAACTCTCTCCTATTTATTAATTTGTAGCTTGTTATTCATTTTGGGAATGTTTTCTTATTTCCATAGGTGACTTACAAGCACTGGGTCAAGCTAAGAACTACTTTGCTAATAAATTCTACTTGTCACAAGACAGAGTTGTTATAGGATGTTTAGAAGAAAAGATCTTCAATGATACAAGAGATGAATATTTTGGCGTGAAAACATTTGATACTTCATATTATTCAAGCTTAGGTTTTGTGAAGAATAAAGTTTAGAGTAAAATGATTAGTGGACATTGGTTAGTGAACAACAATATGTGATTAATTGAAGCATATCCTATACAGGACATTGCTATTGTTGAATTTTACGTCAGCATAAATACATCGAATCATATCGCAGTATAATGTGGATGGTCGGTGTTGAAACCACCTAATTAAATGAGTTGAGTTTGTAAGGCGTGTTTAATATCAACTCTGCTACCACGCCAATATGAAAGACATGTGGACTGGTAGCCAATTACAGTCGCCGCAGGGCATTTATTTTTTACTTGTTTAATTGCAATCAATATTATATTTTTAGTGTGCTCCCGGTTAATACCTGGCCATGACCGTTGCATAAGTCACAGCTCAGCTTTATTTGCGTATTTACATCATAGAAATATTGTGTCCGTTTTTTAACAAAATTTTCAAAATTTGCAGAATTTTGAAACCATTTTTTTTTTATTGGAAGATATTGTTCGTATGTACACTGATGATGACAGCTGTAGTTACGATGGAAATATGCACAATGTAGGTAATTTGAATATTAAATATAATGTGGATAGTTATATTCCTTGTTAGAGAGACTTAATGTTTCCAACAGAGAGATGGAAATCGGGGTACCAATTTGTGACATCGCAAATTTCACCATAGTGATTTAGTTTTTCGAGTAGAAGTTGAGAATTTTGTACACAAAATTGGGTCTGTACATAAGGTTGATGAGATTTCTACATGTTATAAATACTTTAGCATCATTATCAACGAGGAGTTTATCAATTTGGCAGCCGATCAAACATATTTGTATGAAACATAACGCAAAGAACAAACAAGGAAAGAAAATAGGTGCTGGACATCTGTAACTGCCTTTTGAAATAAGACATCTTTTTAAATATTTATATTATGATGGGCCTGTGTATTCTGATTGAGTATGGCATGTACTCGAGTACATATGACGTTTCAACGTTTCGGGAATTTCAACCTGTTTGGGAAAAAGAGATTTGAGAATATATCTCAATATTTTCGTCTCAATATGACTCAATTGTTTTAGGGAAGGGCGATTGAGAATAGGGAAATCTCATAGTGGCGAGTTAATCTCCACCCGTTGATGCTTTAAATGTACTGATATTTTGTCTGTGTTGGTATTTTGAATACAATCGATGGTTCAGACCAGATGTAGGATGTATTTATTCTTCTGTGTCCATGGCTAGAATACATGTCGCTGAAGAGATGGGTGCATTTGCTAGAAACGAGCGGCATATATGAGTCAAAAGAAGTTATATTAATCAACACAGACAGAAATAGGCATGTAACGTGCTAAGGAACATATTAAATAGGAGATCATAGCAACTATGGATGCATGTGCAGTGCAATGATTGTGATCTGACAACTAACTAATAGCAAATGTTAAAGATATACAAAATAATATTTGAAGCATAGCATTTTCAATCAATCAACGAACCATTTATTTAATCAATCAACCAATCAATGAAGTGCAATCCCGAGTGCTGTAGGTGATCATGTTTCTCCTCAACTCTCTGTCTCTTGTGTTGCTAATAATTTCAGTTGATGACATTCTCTTGTGCCACATGGGCGACTCATCCAACTTCTATCTTTGTCCCCCTGATATTTCCGGTGGTTACTAAATGCTCACTTTTCTCTTCAAGTCATAGCACATTGTTGTTAAATCATTGTATACTTTTTAGATTCCACTTATACAGTCAAATAATGTTTCCACATAGAAATAGAAAGAATGCCAATAGAATTATTGAAAGAGAAAGTTGGGGGGGGGGGTGTTGAGTAAGAGACAAATAGAAATACAAGTGAGAGGGAAACATCAAGAGATTCACAAATTACAAGAGACAGCAAATGTAGATATAGTGTAATTACTGTAAAATTACTGTAAAAAGTAAGTGTAAATAACACTATTCAAAACATATATTATACCAACGCTGTGTTACCAAAGCTAAACATGGACAACGACAGCACAAGATAAACGTAAACTTGTGACAGCTGAAATGGCATGCTTGCACAGAATCCTAGGAATTTCACTAAGAGACAGAGTGGGAAATGAGGACATTATACAAAGAACCGGTACCATTCCAATCTTGGAATATATTAATTGACAACAGATAAAATGGTTTGCACACATCAGCAGACTACCATCAGACAGCATTCCACAACAATCTATGCTACACAGATACAGTGAAGGCAGACCTAGAGGCCGACCGTGAAAACGATGAACTACCGAAATAAAAGAGGCGACAAACTCCACAATATACTCAGCAAACATGAGGGCCATCTCCAGAACACTCTTCTACCCCTGATACTGAAAGGCAACAAAGGGTTTAGCGAATAGATAGATATAATTGCGTTTAGTCCGTAGAATGAGATGTCATGAGCATGAGTAAAACACCATTTTTACCCAATGTTTTGAGGCGTACGTGCACAGGCAAAACCAATTACAAAATCAAGGGAGAATTGACAAAACCAGCAAAATAATAACGCCACTTCCTATCTTAACATAATCAGTCACATTGTGGGAAAATTATAGAACACAAAGACTAGGTCTAAGTATCTTTATGTGACTTTAAAAGAAAAAATGAAATATGAAAATAATTTTAATACAATGAATGGATGCTTAGATCCGTATTGAAACTTGTTGATGTGCATCTATGAATGGCAGATATTGTACATCTATGATTGGTGTAGATGGTGGACCAGTGACAATCGGAGATTGTGCATCTATGAATAGCAGAGATCCTGCATATACGAATAGCGAGGATCGTGCATCTATAATAGGGAAGGCTTCATTTTCTTATTTTTCTGTTTGTAATTCTTAAAAAAGAAACATGATGTGACAATAAAATATTAGTTAAAATATTATGCAACATGGAGGAGCAGTGACTGGGGCAAACTGTGCGCGGCTTTACGTCCAAATCACAATGTTAACATGTTTTATATAATGTCACGAAAAAACAAAGTTTCTTTACAAGGTAATGTGTTTAATAACTTAACACTACAATATATATCAGTTTAGATATGCAGAATAACATGACAGTATTGATAACAGGAGACAAAGAGTGAGAAGTTGAAAAAAAGTTAGATCGAAAATGTTAAAAAAGTGAATTTTCCTCATGGCTCAAAAATGAACTGCACTTGACTGATGAAAATTCGTTGGGCGACATAATTCGCCCTCCGCTATAGTTACTTCATCATTTTTACACTCTTTTATAATAGTTTCTAGTTCTTCATAGAAATCTTTGATGTCCTCCCTTGAACTGCACGATGTGGGTGTGTATACTTGTACAATGTTAATATCCTATAGTTTTCCTTTTAGTTTCACTAATATTTCCTGATCTAATAGACATGAAACTCTTCACATTTTCCCCCAGTTTCTGTGTCTAATAATATGTCTACACCTCTCTCGTATTTTTGTCCACCTGAGTATATGACTTTAAATTTATCTGATTGCATATCTCCTTCCCCAGCCACATCATTTCAGTCAGTCCTAAGGTATTTACTTTCATCCTTTTCATTTCTCATTTGATATTATCTAATTTACCATTCAGTGTTAGCGATATGACGTTCCACTTTGCAATATTAACATTACGTAATGTAGGCCTACTTCTGTGGAAGAAAAATGTTGTAGTTTCCCGTTGCTTTCCACATTCATATGGGGATATCCATTTATATCCACTACCTTTGACAATACTGTATGTTGGGACAATACATCTACGTGGGAGCCGCGTAGCGCAGTAGTTAACGCACTGGCTTCGCATATGAGTGGTCCTGGGTTCATTTCCAAGTTGAAGCGAAAATGTTTCTCAGATCGCAACGGATCCCGGATCGACCCAGACTTAAATGGGTACCGGATTAATCCGAAAGTAAAGACTGCGAGGGAGAAGAGATGGCTATCACCCTCAGTTGCAGAACCCCTGAAATGTGAGATCGTTAACATCTCACACCCCTACGGCATTAATAAATTGTATGGGTTACTTTTTCTTTATGTCGGGACAAATGGGTGCCACGCCCTACCCAGTTGCAGAGCTACCACTTATACCTGTGGCTACTGGCCGGTTGCTTATTCGCACCTAATGGACATCATGACAGCAACAGTAACATCTAAACTCCGACAACTCTCCAGGAATATTGATATATTCACAACAAGGCATTTTCTACACATTCCAGTTGTTATAAATTCACTTTTAAACCATTCGTTGTTTTATACCCTTCAAGAATCTCCTTGTTTTATAAGTCACCAAGCATATACGTATATATATGATACTATATCTATCATTAACCTCATTATAATTTACCCATCAATGTTTTGCACCAGGTGAATTATGACACTACATTTCTACACTTTCCATTAAGCATAGGGGTGGAGCTAATTTAACTCATCACTACTGAGTATTTTTAGCGTTTGAACGGAATTAATTTCTTTGGAGATTTTTATGTGTGCACATCTATCAAGGGAACAGTAGTTCTAAATATATTTAAATAGTGATGTGATATGTATATTTTGAAACATAAATGAACAAAGACTATAATTATTACATTTTGTGTATTTATGTGTATATAATTATGTGTATTTTGAATAAAATTGCTTTTATTATTGAAAAATGGATTTTAATAATAAAAAATAAATTATAAATAAAAAACGTAAAAACTTTAGGTAATGAATTGTGAACTTACCAAAACATCTGAATAAATAACCTTTACTCAAACTGTATCAGATGTGCACATAATCCAATTACAAATACAAAAATGTATAGTATACAGGCATAGTGCGTCAATTATGTTTGTTGTTTCCAAATAATCAGACTAGTTTTCTAAGATTTGAAAGTAGATCTAAGACTTCGTTTGGACATTTTTGTCTGATTTCTTATAAATGTGCGTAAATTTGCTTAGGGATGTTGCCAGGTTGGATTTTAATAATTAATGTAACGAGGGTAAATATAATAGTTATACTTAAACGTCATAAATATATATATATATATATATAGAGAGAGAGAGAGAATACAAGGAAAAATGAAGTCACATAGCACAAATGTTCAAAACTTATCAATAAACTACAAAATTGATGAAATAACGTATCAAAATCATGTAAGAAGTAATGTGGACATATTACACTTTCGATTAGAACCATTATTATGTTGATATAAATACTGAAAAATTATATTAGCAAAAAAATATAAGGATCTTTTAAGGGACATCACATAATCCCAGATGAAACCTCTGGATCGATTAAAAGATGCTATATAGGGAAAGAGTTAATTTAAAAAGCCAGATGTGTCACCTTTGTTGTAATATATACATGTGTGATCAAAATGTCATCTTTGATGTTATCTATCCATGTCTTTCTTGGTCTTTCTCTGTAACCTGAATGCTTTATTCTATGCACTAATATGTAGTTTAGTGTATTTCATTCTCATAAAATGTCCTAACCATTGTATCTATTGTGTCCCCATATGTTCAATGCATAATATAATGCTTATTCTATTTCTGGTGTCGTCATTTCATAAATGTCTAATCTGTTGATACCAACAGATATCTCAAGCATTTTATTTCATGTTATATTTTTCTGTTGTCTAAAGATGTTAAGTGTCCTAGTCTGGCATTGGTAACAGAATGTTGGTAGAAAATATTCTTTACATTTTTCATTGAGCTTTAATCTTAATTATCATTATCTTCATACTGTACCCATCATTAAGCTCATACTGTACCCATCATTAAGCTCATACTGTACCCATCATTATATTCATACTGTCCCAACATTATCTTCATTTTTTTTTCATTCTTTCAAATGCTGTTTTTGCTTGCACCATCCTACCCTTTATTTTATTGGAACACCGGCCAACTGATTTCCACCGGTCAAGATACTGGACTACCTACACGATTGTATCATTGATCTTTATACATACTACATCTTGGTTCGTGTATAGTTCTTTCACACAGCCATCACTTCTGTGTTGTGCTTGTCTAGATTTTGTTTAATAAACAATGCCTTTGTTTTCACTTTCATGCACAACCATTTCTAACATTTTCCACAGTATTTTGTGTTTTTTCAGCCAATATATCAGAATTTCTCAGATTATTCAAATTGTTACTTCCAACTTTTATTCCTAGATTGTTTTATACTTCAATATAATATCTTCTGTATAGAGAGAAGAAATTCTGCTAACATTACACCTGATGCTCGGATATATAATACCTAATCTACCTTCCTATGGTCCATGCCGTGTGACATTGGTTATCATGTCTTTCCAGAGTCTTCCATATCGAGTGCTGTCAATCATTTCCTATCCAGATGTTCTCCCATGTCACAATGCTAGGTTGTCAAGCATCTTCTCTCTTGGCCTTCCTCTCCCTCTCTTGCTCTTCAACTTTTCTGCTGTTACAATGTGTTCTATCTTTCCTAAAGACATCATAAGACTTAATGGAAAATCAAGTATTCTAAAATTACTCATTTGAATATTGCCTTGATTTTGATTAGCAGTCACAAAAGTATGATAGTGACTAATGACAATCGTGGGGATAGTCAAATGAATCATTAAGAAAGCTTGATTTCCTATTAGCAAATAGGTTTTAGTGCCTATATTGTTGACAATCATGCAGTAACCTACACATTCTTACCCACTCTTCCTTTTGATTTTTAGGAATTTTCCTGCTCTTTCAAATATGACAATATTGTGTTCAGTATGTTTTATGACAGCATAAATATAATTTCTATGCTTATTTGACATATTAAAATATATTTACATTTATTAGAATAAAAATAATTAAACATAAAAAAAGTTAGAGTTATGTTGGTGTTTTTTTGGTGCAAAGCAGGAAAATGAAATGTAAAAGCAGGACTATGTTCTTTTCGGTCTACACAGCAAGTCTAGTTTTGGTTCAATGTCTGGAAGATGTAACCAAGTTTTAACAGAACAAACCATAGGCTCGTAAAAAAATAAACTGTGTGGGTGCGAAGTTCACAAATATAGCTTGAAGGGGAGACATATTATATTAGTTGTAATGAGAGATAGGTTAGAATTGGTGTTTGAATTCTAGCATTGTGAAGTAGGATGTGTAGTTGTTGGGAGGATGTAGTTTGACGTGTCACGTTAGAGATAGTGTTAGCTAGTGTAACAGCCATCTGCGTTGCATTACCCATTTTAGCATCCAGTCGTCTGCTAGTTCTGCTTGTCAAGTGACATTTCTGTGACGCCATGGAAGATGCGCAAGTTATAACATATTTACATGGCTCTGCGTATAACATTAAAAAAGTTGGAATATTAACGTGATTTGGTCACATCTGCTGGTCATATACCCTATTTTTCTATTTAGGATAGCGTGGGGTGGGAATGCACACTTTTCACTTTTTTGCATTTCTGACAAATATAGCTAACTATGAGAGACCAAACTGGCAGCAGTGTGTAGCTTATCCATCCATCTAATAATCGTGAGGGTATTTACAACATCCAATTACGTTTAGTCCGTAGAATGAGATTTTATGAGCATGAGTAAAACGCCACACTTGCCTGATATTTGGGGGCAAACGTGCGCAGGCAAAAACAATTACGAAATCAAGGTAGAATTGACAAAACCAGCAAAATAATAACGTCACGTCCTATCTTAATATAGTCAGTCACATTGTAGGAAAATTGTAGAACACAAAGACTAGGTCTATGTTTATTTAAGTAATTTTAATAAGAAAAAATGAAAAAAGCACGCATGAAAATAACATTAATACAAAGAATGGATGCTTTGATCCGTTGTGAAACTATAATACGTGTATCTGTGCTTTATAAAGTTTTCGACTAAAATTTCGACTTTTGTGCAACTATGACCGGAGGAGAACGTGAATCTAAGACCAGCGGGGATTGTACATCTAAGACCAAAGGATAACTTATATCTATGACTGGCGGAGAGCGTGTATCTATGACCGGAGGAGAACTTACATCTATGACTGGCGAAGATCGTGTATCTATGACCGTCGGAGATCGTGCATCTATAACCGGTGGAGAACTTACATCTATGACTGGCGGAGATCGTGCATCTATGACCAGAGGAGAACTTACATCTATGACTGGCGGAGATCGTGCATCTATGACCGGAGGAGAACTTACATCTAATGACTGGCGGAGATCGTGCATCTATGAATGAAGGAGATCGTGCATCTTTACTGTCGGAGATCGTGCATCTGTGTCCGGCGGAGATCGTGCATTTATGTCCGGTGGAGATCGTGCATCTATGACCGGAGGAGAACGTACATCTATGACCGGAAGAGAACGTATATCTATGACCGGAGGAGAACTTACATCTATGACTGACGGAGATCGTGCATTTATGTCCGGCTGAGATCGTGCATTTATGTCCGGTGGAGATCGTGCATTTATGTCCGGTGGAGATCGTGCATCTATGTCCGGCGGGGATCGTGCATTTATGTCCGGTGGAGATCGTGCATTTATGTCCGTTGGAGATCGTGTATTTATGTCCGGCGGGGATCGTGCATTTATGTCCGGTGGAGATCGTGCGTCTATGGTCGGAGGAGAACGTACATCTATGACCGACGGAGATCGTGCATTTATGTCCGGCGGAGTTCGTGCATTTATGTCCGGTGGAGATCGTGCATTTATGTCCGGTGGAGATCGTGCATTTATGTCCGGCGGGGATCGTGCATTTATGTCCGGTGGAGATCGTGCGTCTATGACCGGAGCAGAACGTACATCTATTACCGGCTGAGATTGTGCATCTATGACCGGAGGAAAATATACAACTATTACCGGCGGATTTCGTGCAACAATGAACATCTGAGAAAGTACATCTATAAATAGCTGAGATTGTGCATCTTTAAATAGAGATTGTACATCTATAAATGGCGCAGATTGTGAATCTATGACCGACAGGGATCGTGCATCTATGTTCAGTTGTTCAGCGACAGCTTCATTTTCCATCACCGGCTTCATTTTCTAATTTTTCCGTTTTTAATTCCTAAAAAGAAAAATAACGTGGCAAAAAATATTGCATACGCATGTTTGCCCGAAACTGTGCGCGGCTTTACCCCCAAATCACATTGTTAAAATTTTTTATAATATGTCACGAAAACAACAAAGTAATTTGACACGGTTACATGCTTAATAACAATACAATATATGTTTACGTTTAATTATACAAAATAACATGCCAGTAATGATAACAGCGGACAAAGAATGAGAGGTTGAAAATAAATTAGATCGAAAACGTTAAATAAAATGAATTTACCTCATGGCTAAAAAAAAACTGCCATTGACCGATGAAAATTTGTTGTGTGGCAGTATCGGATGTTAGCATCTGGCGTGGTCACATAGTTTGTGGGAAATAAATCAATAGTTCGAAAAAAAAAACAACTGCGAATCTGTTCCTCATGCGCATAATAGCCCCATGCTACCCTAAATGTTGTATTTGAAAGCTCCATAAAATTGTCATGCAGCATTCTGTGGATGGTTGTCTCTGTGGCCTTCTTAAAACAGGTCGGAGTGCTAATCTGACTGTGATTGTCCTTTTCCTTGACTGGTGAAACAAAGTACATATAAATAATTTACCGATGAAAACATGGCAATAGTCGGAGAGACGTAACGCATGGAGGCTGCAGGCAAATAATAACAAAGGTCACTCTATGGGCCATCAACTGGTTTAGTAAAAGTACTTAATATAATGTCCTGATTTGTTACAAAGTTCGAATCTGGGCTCACATTCCACTGCATGCAATTGTGCATTCGTACCGTTCAGAAAGCAATAGTAAACTACTGAATGTATTTATATTTGCCTATAAAAAATCACTCCTCATCATATATTCGTATATATTCTTTCCAGAACGTAGTCTTCCTTATGGATTCTTGAACACTCTGCGATTCTGGGCGAGTTGACCTGCCGCATCAAGAGACATTTTTAAACAATTTGATAGAGCTTATATCACTGCACGATCGTCGTATTGGGCGCTCTCTTCCCCTGTTGCCCTTAACTCTGCCTTCAGCTATTAACCCTCCATGCTGTTATGATTCTTTATATAACCCAACAAATTCAGCTTTGTTGTTATGATCTTGTTTAGCAGTCAGCCATCTTGGCTAAAATGTTGATTGATGGCTACGTCAAGAACAGGATATGCTACGAATTAATTTAAAAATAATAAAAAAATATGTTTTCTTAAAAGAGAAATGAGCTGACAGACTAGCAGACGACAAGCTCTACAAGAAGATAATCTTAATATAATTTTAAAATAGGACTACGCGAATCAATGACTTGTCCAGCATAACACACATGAAAATGACAGTTATCATTGTGTACCACGAACAGGGTTGCAGACTATGCTCATATAACTGCTACTACTCTGGAAACCAAGGGTTTCTCAAATTGGCAATAGGTCTATCGCACGAAGCAAGATGGTTGAGGGGAGGAAAGTGTTAAGGGGTCACGAGGCAATTATAGGGTTGAGAGCTATGAAGCTTTACAGAACCAATCAGGAAACATACAACGCTATGAAGCTACTTGCTACTTTGTGAGTACACGAAGGAAGACAAGTAGATGCCAAACTATTGATAATAATCGAGATCTAGCAGAGGCCAGGGACGTACTATGCTTATTCAAATCAATGTAAAACTTATGCTGAGAACAAGTTCTTCTACTATTATATGGCTTCATAACTCCACTCTTTATCTTCAGAAAAGAAATTATCGAGTTTCGAGAACAAATGTCTTCGGTGATAACTAACACCCAATGGAGTGAATTCAAATCGAATGATAAAATCAGAGAAGAGACACATCAAAATTTCATCACAGATGTTATCCGAATACGCCGCTGGTTCTACAGCAGCATGTCATACGCGCAGACATCAACAGAATACACCACCAATCTCATGAATGGATACCGACAGGCAAAATAGCCAGGGGTAGACCAAAAGAAACACTCAGAAGAACAATACTTAGAGAAAGTAAGACAATCAATATCCATACTATTCAAGAACTGCACAGAATAGCTTTGAACAGACAGAATTGGAGAGATCTGACCTCTGCCCTATGCGCTAACTTCAGCGCAAAAGGAAAATGAACGATGAATGAATAACTCCAAGTGTCGATGCTGCAATGAATGAAATGTCACGCCTTATTATTATTTTTTTGTGTTTGTGCGTGTGTTTCCTACCCTGACGGGTCTCGCGAATACATGAGTGTCAAGTTTCATTAATTGCAGTGTGCAATAATTAAATTACAACAAACTACGCTATATTTTTCTTCTCCGGTGGTTGTTCTCAAACTTCTGCTAAGGGGATGTCTATTGTTTGTTTGAGAACCCCACGAATTGCGAGTGACTAGCTCTTACCTCTTATGTGCATTGGGGTAGTTTTTCTGAGCTTTCTTTCATACCCAGAGACTTCAGCTTTCAGCTTAGTACAATGCCTATTGAAGGAGCCTTCTACTCAGAGGGGGTCTATAATTGTATAGATGACGTCCATGAAGCTTCTATAAGAAGATAACCTCAATATAACGGCATGTCATCTACTAAGGTTTTCTGTTGCATGGTTTGTCTAGTGGGCTATTTGTGGGACCCACAGACGCAACCACAAGCGTAAGGAGATGCCCAAAAATTACGTCAGCACTTGTTTGGTAATGTGTGATCCCCATGTGATGAGGGACGCGGTAGCCTAGTTGACAGTGAGCTTGCTTGCTGTCACCGGGTTGCAGCCTGTCAGGTTCGAAACCATGTCCGGGGACAAAATTATCCGGGTTGTGATTTCTCGCTTGACACGAACACTCCTCCTGTCGACTGAGCTGTAAATGAATACCTGGCGCATGAGTTAGGGGAGGTAAAGACAGCAAGGACGGTAACGGGCCATTCCACATAATAGTTGCTGCGGCTTAGTACACGAAGAGTTATCTTCATCCCCAACGGCAGGCTGCTGCCATGGGGTATACCGTTACCTCATTACCCCGTGTTATCAGCTTGTCAAGAATTCAGTTTTTCCTGATTAATTACGTCATATCCCCTTTTATCCTAAAAACATTTTTGCAGCAAAAATGTGAAATAATGCCATATTTCCTTCAGAGTTCTTGAAAACAATATCAAATTGGCTGTATTTATTTGTTATACAAAACTGTTTTGTTGTCGCCAATTTCTATCAGCACCTTTTTAAAAATTATCAAACTGTTAAGATCACCCCCACCCCCTCCAATTTCTGACGTAATTTATGGACAGTTCCCAATTAACAAGATACAGTTCGAAGAACGGAAACCGTTGTGTTTTGGTTTACAGTTTGACTGCAATTATTTGTGATTTACGGCTTAACACATCTTACTTCAGCATGGCGATTGTGTAACTTTGACTTTTAATAGGACACAGTCAATTTCAACTCCAAATATCCTTAGTCGTCTCGTACAAAATTCATGACAAGTTACACTTTTGTTATTCTTTGCTTCATTTAGGTGTCTCTAGCAATACACGGATACAATACATAATGATTTATGTGACCAGAAACCGCACGCATTATGATATAATCTTTTAATAAATGATTAAAAATACACAGATTTTGTACTTGTGTTTCATAATATTGGTTGGCTGGCTTGTTGGTTTGACTTCTGGCTTGTTTTTTATGTGGGATGGCTTGTTGGTATGAGGCCTGGCTTGTTGGATCGTGGGCTGGCTTTTTGGTTTGTAGACTGTCTTGTTTGTTTGAAGGCTGCCGTATTGGTTTGCGGGCTGACTTGTTGGTTAATTTGTTGGTTTTTTGAGGTAGTGTTAGTTGGTTGGTTAGTTTATTGGCTCGTTGGTCGTTACTTGTGTTGGGAATTGGTTGGCGTGCTGATTGGTTGGTTTATTGCCTTGTCCAGATGCCAGTGTCCATTGCTAACATTTATCATTTCTTAACTACAGAAGAACAAGCCTTTATGTCTCTCTTATGTACATTTTGGAAGCGGAATAAAGGACGGTTTAATTTTCTGATGCTGGTGGTCAGCTGTCCATACAACTATGTTTAAGAGCTTTAATGTTTCGGACATATGCCAGACATTCAAGATTGAGTATATTCCAACGCAATAATTTTAGGGGATCTAATAAAACTGAATCTCCAATTTATAATATATTGAAATTATGTCCCTTGAATACGCATTTTGTGTGAAGTAGAAAAATTTTAACCTTGTTTTACGGACAATAAGGGATTTTTATTTCAAGAGGAAGGAATATATGCAATGATTATATATAAAGAATGAAAATTTACTCTACATAAATATTAAAATCTGTATTTATAAACAAGTCGTCGTTTTTATATAAAGAACACAGAAACAGCAGCAAGTCGCCCAAAAGAAAATGCACAGAATAATCAACAACAAAAAAGATAAATATTGGGTATAAGAAACACTCAAAAACTGCAAAAAATTGCAACGACGAAATGGAAATAAATGACTACTGCCCTATGTGACATCTTTAACTCGACGAGGAAGTCGAGCGACTTTAACGAGGAGGAAGTCTAGCGTGACAAAGTACATATTTAGAGAATGGCAGAAATGGGAGTGACTAGAGGCGTTGGGAGAAAGTGCTCCCTCTCCGGAAAGATCAGAAGAACGCGTAATCAGCAACTGACTTGGGCACTGAGCTTATGCACTTTTACATGGCTAATGGAACGGCAAGCAGAGCATATATGGGAATGCCCCTAGTGCTGTGACGCTTGTTCCTAATCAAGAATCAACATCTTTAGCTCAAAATCAACCAACCAATTACCTAACTAAACAGTCAAATCACCCGTGTGGAACGGGGCCCGAAAGAATAGATACGCTGTTAATTGCCATACATGTCGCAAGTTTCTACTAAGATGATTTTTTTGTGGTGGAGTTGTCTATTTCATACCATAGAGGGACAAGATAACTCAGAGCCATGTCAAAGTCGGATGTATCAGGCCGAAAGATGTATATAGCAGCCAAGCTTTAAACCATGACACAACGCATTCTGTCCTCTGTACTAGATTCTGATAATCTGTATGAGTTTGAGAACGAACGCAAAATAAAAAAGAAATATTAAAGTAATTACAGTAGCGAAAGTTGCAACCGCACAGGGTGGAAGCGCCAAAAGTAATTCACAGGACCACCACAACAGAAACAAAGTTAGTTATTATACATTTTGGTTAGGGATGGGGGTACTCAGCATGTCCAGGATGCTAAAATTCATAGTAACGACGCTAGTAACATGGATATCTATACGTATAGTAAGTAAAGTAACCCATAACATTTATTAATGCCATAGGGGTGTGAGATGTTAGCGATCTCACATTTCGGAGGCTCTGCAAATGAGGGCGGTAGCCATCTCCTCTTCCTCGCAGTCTTTACTTCCGGTTTAATCCGGTACCCATTTAAGGCTGGGTCGACCTGAGCCATTGCGATCTGAAAAACATTTCCTCTTCAACTGGGGAATGAACCCAGGACTACTCATATGCGAAGCCAGTGTGCTGACCACTGTGCTACGCTGCTCCCTTATACGCATCTATGCGCATGTTCGCACATGAAAACGTGTTTCTTAAAAGTACAAACAGTAAACACTCAACTATATCGCGTTTCACTAGCTCTGCCCTCAAACACATGTAACTGATTAACCGCCTAACGTATTTAGACTTGATAGGGGCTTAGGTTATTTGAGATATGGGGCCCTTTAACGATTAAGAATATATAAATAGTGAAATAAAAAAAATATTTTGGAGCCCAAGAAAGTAGGGACTCTAAGCTATAGCTTGTTCAGCTTATATGTAAATCACGCACTGAACGTATTAATGTCATTTTATAAAAAAAAAGCTAAATTTGGTTATACCCGTTAAATGAAAAATTTATATTTGTGCAAGATGTCTAGTTTTTATAAACGAATGAAATCATTTGATCTTTTTCGGCAGACTAATTATTGTGTATAAAGAACTTATAGGGAATGCCAGATATTGGGATTGACAGCAGCCCCGCAGAGAAAACTTACATGTGAAATGAAATGGCTGGGGAAGCCTCAAAAGTGACCAAACTATACACAATGAGAAATGACGAAATCAGGAAAAGATGGGTATCATGAAAAATACATCGAGAAAAGATCATGCACAAAATACATCGAGAAACAACAAATACAATAGTTTTTTGGACACTATATGAGAATTAACCACAACCAACTTCCGACAAGAACATATAACATAAGAAGATCTGAGTGATGATGCTGCTCCTTCTTCGCAAGCGAAGATGAGCATGGCATGAAAAACAATATATGTGATGAACAAGCAGAGAAAAATAAAACATTTGTGATTGCCTAATTGGGTTTGTGAGTTCGTAGATGCCCGATGAGTCCGATTCGGTCTCATGAAAGTGCTATAGCAGTGCATACTGTGGTTAGACAGATACAAATTTCTGAACAAATTCAAAATAAAACTGATATTATGTACAGTTTAATCCCTTTACAACGAATCCGGTTTAAATAGATTTTTTACGACGCTTTTCAAATTCCCCGAGTACTTTTGCTCATTGCCTTAATAAAAGACCCACATTATATCAATTTCATATAAACAAATGTCCGCTATAACGCACTATTTTGGTATTTAGGCTGGTGGTTGCATCGCCAGTCAAGTGAGAGCTGCTGACATCGCTTCTATTTCCATTCTCATATTCGATGTTGTAGTGGGGTAGGCAGAGGGCTTCTCATTTAATTTCTTGCCATTTATATAAGCCAGGAAACCCCATCCACACCTGCTTGTTTGTTTAGTGCTACTGTGTCGTCTGTGTATATTATTGTATCGTGTGGCTTCAAGCGGTGCAGTATGAGATCTTGGATCATGCCCTCTCTTCTATTGGCAGCTCAGTCGCGGCACTCTCTTTCCATCTGTATCGATACTGTTGTCAATAACTTTCTATCTTTACCAAATGTCACACATTCACAGCCTCTTCCCGCTTCCTCCAGCTCACATACTCTGAGTAGTGTATCTTCTGCCATAAAAGACCGTACTCTCTTGATACGTCTTCCTTTTGCGCTGTCTAGAGATTGGTGTAAGTGGTGATGCTTATTATTGGCGACCTTGAAGTATTCTTTAACCTGAGCTATTTTATGTCTTGCTCTGATGCTCGGTAGGTCTAGGAGAAACCTAATGACTGCGATAGTCGTATCTCTTGTTCATCCTAGGACATCTCTCATGGCCTCATTTTGAACTCTCTCCAGTCTATCCAACTGTGTTTGCGACAGTGTCAATAAACCTAAACCGTAGTCCAGCACAGATAATACCACTGCCTGCATCATTTGAAAAAGGTGTTCGTAGCAGCATGCCTGCAGATGCCATGTGTTTGAAATGCAAAATAAGATAAATAGTTTACAGGAATACCTAACTATGAACAAATCTAGATAAAAAGGTATATAAGAAATATGCAATAAAACAAAACATGACAATTTTCCTACGTTGCGGTCCTATTGGGACCTGTTCCAAGAAACAAAAAAGAAAAACACCGAACCATAAATATATTAACTGCTAAAATGGCTAAAATTCTGTCTAATAAAGTGTCTAATGAGAGTGCCTAATAAATATCGCATTGAGTGCATTCAATACGCGGGCATGAATTTGCACACTATTGGAAGACAGGAATGTGAAAGAAAGAATGAGTGCTTTCAATATGCAGCGGATATACTTTTTGCGTACTATATATCAGTAATGACGAGGTTGTAAGGACAGGGAGAGGAATAGTAAGAAATTGGTCGCAAATGGTGGGAGGGGGGCTACCAATAGAATTAGAGACTATAGAAATATACAAGAGCGATAAGCAATTGACAGTGCATGGAATATATATTATATATGCAAACAAATACGGACATACACACACAGTTATATATATATATATATATATATAAATATATATATATACATCTACATACATATACACAAAAATATACAAACAACAATAGATAAGAAATACATATAAAACAAAAGCATTCACTAGCATTTGGTGTCTCCCACTTGGTTGTGTATAGGTTAGTTGTTAAATGCTCAAGTCTAAGGCCGAGTCATTGCCATTTGCTATTGGATTAATTCTGGTTATAGAACCATCATTTAAAATGACTAGGTTATTATTATCACAAAAATCTGCTATAAGTTCCCCTGTCTTGTCTGACCTATGACTGCCCCACATTGTGTGGTGTGAATTAAATCACCGACAATAAGGGTTCTCCTAGTTAGTTTTGATGTTAGCACTTCTATATCGTTGCTGGTTAGTATACCTTTAGGGTTATATATGTTAATTATTTTAGTTCCTACTGGTTTGCTGTCTATGGTTACACTTATTCCTTCTATGTTAGTTGAGTTAAATCTTTCCCAGTCTACTATTTTATACGAGTCGTTAATAATGAAAGGCAACCCCTCCACACCCCCCTCCACCTTTGGAGTTGCAATCATTTCTTATTACTTTATGTCCTGGGAAGTTTAGTTTTTTGTTAGTATTTAGTTTTTGGTAAGTATTTAGTTTTTGGTTAGTATTTAGTTTTTGGTTAGTATTTAGTTTTTGGTTAGTATTTAGGTGTGTTTCCTGTAGAGCATAGCTTACTCTCACAGACTGATATTTAGTCATTAGAGGGGCAATATTCTGTCTCACACTGGCAACATTCCACTGAATTATCTTTATTTGATTTTTATCCATTATGGTTTAGTACTTAATTGTTATTTAGCTGTGCAGCTTACTTTTACTTATTAGTGTTTAGTGGTTTTGGTAGGAGTGCGTTTGGAGGTTGCTGTCCGAGCCAGTGTTCTAGTTATACTTCTGCCTGTCCGTTGTTCCTCTTCCTGGCGGTTCTCTACTATTAGTTTCAGTATGTTCCTAACTTCTCTTAGTTCATTGGTGATCATGTCCTTCCACTTTTCCTCTTTTTCATGTTGTTCCTTCCTTTGTCTCCTTTCATCAATTTCTAGTTGTCTCTCAGTTTCAATTCGTTTGAGAAGTTCTTCATTGTCCTTCTTTAATGCGTTGAGACTGCTGATTCCTTCCTGGATCCTCTCCAGCATGACTCTATCTATATGGTTGTCCTTAGATGTATGACTTTCTTCGTTTTGTCCTTTTCCTGTCCTCTGTATGTTCTGAGTTGTACTGGTGTTTTGACTCTGGAAGCATTCCATCGGCACTTTTGGTTGATTATTTTCATTTACTTTGGGTTGCTTAATATGCTTATTTCTAAGTTGGTTTTTAATTGTTTGGTATGCAGGGCATCCTAAATATTTTGCACTATGGCTGCCAGAGCAGTAAGCACACTTTATGTTATTGTTTGCTGTTTTATAATCTTTGTCGTTCAATGCAACAGGGCATTGGTAGACTGAGTGGGGCCCTGAACAGTATCTACACCTGGTACTGTTCTTGCATGTTGCCTTCGTGTGGCAAAATTCCTGGCACTTGGAACACTGAAGTACATCTGGGATGTTCACTTATGTTTTCTGGGCCCCACCCAAGAGCACCAAATATTGCGGAACAACATTTCCCTTATTAATGAGCATTACCACTCTGCGTGCTTTGTTGTTTTTATACAGTCTTCTAGCTTTTATTATTTCCGATTTCGGATTCTCTAGTTTAATTCTTTTTAGTATTTCTTGGTCACTTATTCTGGTATCAATGCCTTTGATGACCAGTTGCCTAGTTTCTTTTAATATTTTAATTTGGTGGGCCAGTTCTGTGTTTATACTTTTGTGTTTATTAATTTTATCTATCACTGCCTCTGTGTTGCTGTTATGGTGAAGAGTGACAATAACACCTCTTCTGAATTTTTGGATATTTTGGATTGATTGCTTATTGACTATGTTGTTGATTAAATCTATTATATTATTCTCTGGTATGGAGGTTAGTGCTACTTCCTGCCCTGCAATTTGCGTTATTATGATCTTTAGTTTATTTTTAGGATGTAGCTTGTTTAAGACTAGTTCTTTTCTGTTTTCGATGGCTGCCCTCTGGTTGCGGTCACGTGTTTCTAATCTAGGTCTCTTTACGTAGGTTTTTTTTATTTAGGTTACTTTTAGTGATATTGGAATAGCTCTTACTTTCCATTATTTATTTTTTTGGTAGCTTAAATGTTTTATCTGGTATTTTAAAGTTAAAAGTAGTTTATTTATATAAGGATTAAAAATGTCTGACCTGGATTGAGTTCCTTTGTTGTCTGTGAGGTCTACGTGGTAACTTGATAAATGAACACAAATATTTAAAATGAAGCATTGATTCTCAAAATGAATTTGGATTCTTCTGGTGATATAGTTGCATTGTCTAGAAAGTACACAATTTTTCTTTAAACTACATCACAAAGTTGGTAGTCTTTGGATATATAGTGCAGAAGTGAGAGCAAAAATTGCGCGACTTGCTTGGGCAATAGCGAGAACCAGAAGTGTTATCAGGCAGTACTACTTCGGCAAACTTATTCATTTGGTTCTGTCAGCCATTTTTTCTGGATATTGACTAAGCAGCCACCAAACTGTTCTATTGTTCCGATCTGCCTCGCTTCACTCTATTACACTCGAAGGATTTAGAAACACGTGTAGTGAATGTGCTGTTGCATTCTGTATTCCTCAACGGATTCATATTAAGAGTAATTTGAGAATATACATTTTGGAAGTCTTTACTAAAGTCGCATAATTAATTTAATGATTTGTATATGCCGAATTCTAAAAAAAACAAACATGTTTATTCAAGTTTCAAAGTGAATATGTGTCAGCTGAATGGCATGGTTTAAATCCCGTCTTTTGTCTCTTGACTTTTGCAACATTTGCAAATGCGTAATTTTTGTATTCACTGATTTATAAAATGTTGCGAATCACAAGAAATGCATAAGATAATACGTAAAATAGAAGTTTCTGTCAAAATGTCTTTATTATTTCAACAAAGTATGTGAGGAGTTCATTAGTTAATTATCATTGCACTCTTGGAATCAGCATCAAGAGTAATTGTTTGTTTTAGGTAACCCTCACCCCCTAAGGATATCTTATCTTTTATATGGATTTGAAAGCTGGACACTTAATGCAGAGACAAAGAAAAGATTCATGCTTTTGAATACAAGAGCTAGAGAGATTTGTTACGAATTAGCGATAATTAAAACAAGGCAAATATATTTGTTCGATATCAAATAAACAAACTTGCAAGTTATCAAAAACACTTCTGACAATGATGAAACGTCATAAACTTGTTTGGTTTAGGCAGATAACAAGACATGCCTACATTCGTTAAAAAAACACATCATTGGAAGGAGCAGTGATCGTGTGAAGGAGAAGAGACGCTAAAAGAAAGTCCAGGATTGATAATATCACCTAATGATCTGAGCATTATTGTTCTATACACCTCCAAATGGCTGAGGACCATGACAGTAGACATTTTCTCCCAGAAGGGGAGGTGTGGAAAATGGGGGGGGGGGGCTAACAAAACATTTCATTTGTGCGTTTTCGCGTGTCCGATTTTTTTAAAAGACAAAATGTATGACCTTTTTGTGATAGATTGGACTCCTCCCTATCCTTATTTTTGTGATAGATTGGACTCCTCCCCATCCTTATTTTTGTGATATATTGGACTCCTCCCTATCCTTATTTTTGTGATATATTGGACTCTTCCTATCCTTATTTTTGTGATATATTGGACTCTTCCTATCCTTATTTTTGTGATATATTGGACTCTTCCTATCCTTATGTTTGTGATATATTGGACTCCTCCCTATCCTTATTTTTGTGATATATTGGACTCCTCCCTATCCTTATTTTTGTGATATATTGGACTCCTCCCTATCCTTATTTTTGTGATATATTGGACTCTTCCTATCCTTATTTTTGTGATATATTGGACTCCTCCCTATCCTTATTTTTGTGATATATTGGACTCCTCCCTATCCTTATTTTTGTGATATATTGGACTCTTCCTATCCTTATTTTTGTGATAGATTGGACTCTTCCTATCCTTATTTTTGTGATAGATTGGACACCTCCCTATCCTTATTTACTGGCCTGCTGAGGGTAAGGGCGATTAACCCCTTCGCTGAGTAAAAATTTGTCCATCTAACCAACTTGCCCACTGCATCCTCACATTCAAGCATTAGAGTGTATGCCTGTTATTACTGTATACTCTAATTTATGAATGTATAAGCATAATGCTTCTTTATATTACGACGGTGACGTTAAAACCTTTATGTACATTCGTCTTAGAAAATAAAACATTATTTCAAATAGACCTAAGCATAACAGGTTTTATTCCGGACTCGAAGTTTTTACTATCAGTAATATTCATGTCAGCATATCTATATGTCGCATGACAACTGTGTTGTATAATAGTATCATGTGATAGTATCACCGACAGTAGAGCCGAGTCTAGGTTCGCCCTCCTTCTTAGTCGAGGTGTTATTCACCCACAACGTGAACTCTCGTCCAAGTCTGAGTATCTACACAATTTTAAGTAGCTAGGCGATCTTGAAACTTGTTCTCGAGCTGAACTCCGCGAGCATAATTCCACTGTAGGAAAGCATCAAAAGTAGTGTTATGCCTGATCTGTTAAGAATACCGGGAACTAGAAATACGTGCTCGAGATGAACAACACTTTAGTTCTGATTTCCTGTTAACGTATGCCCTTTCCCTTTGAAAGTACCGCTGCCATCTTGTGCTGTGCTGCACTCTACTTGTACTCAATACGTTGTCTTCTGGACTCACTATTGGTCGTGATATCTGCCCATTTCGAGACAATTTCATTGCCCGCCCCTCCAATGCTCGAATCGGAATGAATTGCGCGTCAATGTGTGGTGAACGTTACTTTGTATGTGTTCTCACAGAGGTCTCTTTGATATTGCTTGTTCCTTGAAAGTCAATTCTCTTGGACTCTTCCTATCCTTATTTTTGTGATATATTGGACTCTTCCTATCCTTATTTTTGTGATATATTGGACTCTTCCTATCCTTATTTTTGTGATATATTGGACTCTTCCTATCCTTATTTTTGTGATATATTGGACTCCTCCCTATCCTTATTTTTGTGATATATTGGACTCCTCCCTATCCTCATTTTTGTGATATATTGGACTCCTCCCTATCCTTATTTTTGTGATATATTGGACTCTTCCTATCCTTATTTTTGTGATATATTGGACTCTTCCTATCCTTATTTTTGTGATATATTGGACTCTTCCTATCCTTATTTTTGCGATATATTGGACTCTTCCTATCCTTATTTTTGTGATATATTGGACTCCTCCCTATCCTTATTTTTGTGATATATTGGACGCTTCCTATCCTTATTTTTGTGATAGATTGGACTCCTCCCTATCCTTATTTTTGTGATAGATTGGACTCCTCCCTATCCTTATTTTTGTGATATATTGGACTCCTCCCTATCCTTATTTTTGTGATATATTGGACTCTTCCTATCCTTATTTTTGTGATATATTGGACTCTTCCAATCCTTATTTTTGTGATATATTGGACCCTTCCTATCCTTATTTTTGTGATATATTGGACTCTTCCTATCCTTATTTTTGTGATATATTGGACTCCTCCCTATCCTTATTTTTGTGATATATTGGACTCCTCCCTATCCTTATTTTTGTGATATATTGGACTCTTCCTATCCTTATTTTTGTGATAGATTGGACTCCTCCCTATCCTTATTTTTGTGATAGATTGGACTCCTCCCTATCCTTATTTTTGTGATATATTGGACTCCTCCCTATCCTTATTTTTGTGATATATTGGACTCTTCCTATCCTTATTTTTGTGATATATTGGACTCCTCCCTATCCTTATTTTTGTGATATATTGGACTCCTCCCTATCCTTATTTTTGTGATATATTGGACTCCTCCCTATCCTTATTTTTGTGATATACTGGACTCTTCCTATCCTTATTTTTGTGATATATTGGACTCCTCCCTATCCTTATTTTTGTGATAAATTGGACTCCTCCCTATCCTTATTTTTGTGATATATTGGACTCTTCCTATCCTTATTTTTGTGATATATTGGACTCCTCCCTATCCTTATTTTTGTGATATATTGGACTCCTCCCTATCCTTATTTTTGTGATATATTGGACTCTTCCTATCCTTATTTTTGTGATAGATTGGACTCCTCCCTATCCTTATTTTTGTGATAGATTGGACTCCTCCCTATCCTTATTTTTGTGATATATTGGACTCCTCCCTATCCTTATTTTTGTGATATATTGGACTCTTCCTATCCTTATTTTTGTGATATATTGGACTCCTCCCTATCCTTATTTTTGTGATATATTGGACTCCTCCCTATCCTTATTTTTGTGATAGATTGGACACCTCCCTATCCTTATTTACTGGCCTGCTGAGGGTAAGGGCGATTAACCCCTCAGCCTTCGCTGAGTAAAAATTTGTCCATCTAACCAACTTGCCCACTGCATCCTCACATTCAAGCATTAGAGTGTATGCCTGTTATTACTGTATACTCTAATTTATGAATGTATAAGCATAATGCTTCTTTATATTACGACGGTGACGTTAAAACCTTTATGTACATTCGTCTTAGAAAATAAAACATTATTTCAATCAAATAGACCTAAGCATAACAGGTTTTATTCCGGACTCGAAGTTTTTACTATCAGTAATATTCATGTCAGCATATCTATATGTCGCATGACAACTGTGTTGTATAATAGTATCATGTGATAGTATCACCGACAGTAGAGCCGAGTCTAGGTTCGCCCTCCTTCTTAGTCGAGGTGTTATTCACCCACAACGTGAACTCCTCGTCCAAGTCTGAGTATCTACACAATTTTAAGTAGCTAGGCGATCTTGAAACTTGTTCTCGAGCTGAACTCCGCGAGCATAATTCCACTGTAGGAAAGCATCAAAAGTAGTGTTATGCCTGATCTGTTAAGAATACCGGGAACTAGAAATACGTGCTCGAGATGAACAACACTTTAGTTCTGATTTCCTGTTAACGTTTTCCCTTTCCCTTTGAACGAACCGCTGCCATCTTGTGCTGTGCTGCACTCTACTTGTACTCAATACGTTGTCTTCTGGACTCACTATTGGTCGTTATATCTGCCCATTTCGAGACAATTTCATTGCCCGCCCCTCCAATGCTCGAATCGGAATGAATTGCGCGTCAATGTGTGGTGAACGTTACTTTGTATGTGTTCTCACAGAGGTCTCTTTGATATTGCTTGTTCCTTGAAAGTCAATTCTCATTCCATCTGCAGCCTCTACATTTCCGGACACGATCCCAAAATGATTGTTAGACGATGCACGAGCTGCATACTTCTGTTTCCAGGATGCATCACTAGGAGGTACTTTTGGGATATTGGTTAACTGCTAAACCTGGATCCGCAGAAAGCAAGACGGTGCCCTTTGAACCCTGTTCCTACTTCTTAATAGATAGGGCTTGAACACAATACACAACCCTTTTACGTGCATGCCAGTTATTCCAAAAGGAATAAAACATTTCAATCTTAAGAAATTAAGTCCTCAGTCTGTATGGACGTCGTGATTACTAATTTGCCTCATCAGCCGCGATGACAGAGGCAGTGTAAAATTAATCCACTTTGTGTAACCGTGTTGTTGTCTATTGACATAATCCCATTGGCCGCATTGTAAAAAACTCTTCCGTTTTTATTATTAGTTTTTAATTATTAGTTTTTATTATTAGTTTTGTTACATTCTTTTATTAGTTTTTGGTTATTAATTTATATTATTAATTTTTATTATCTTTTTATTATGTGTTTTTTAAAAATTAGTTTTCATTGATTAGTTTTTATTATTTGTCTTTACTGTTAATTTTGATTAGTTTTTATTATTAATTTTTATTATTAGCTTTTGTTTTTAGTTTTTGTTATTTGTTTTTAGTATTTGATTTTATTATTTCTTTTTATCACTTATTTTAATAGCAATTTTGTAAATTTTTTTTCCATAAAGATTTTATATTAGATTTTGTTATCACATTAACTACTTGTGTTACTATTGTCCTTTTCTTTTGGTGGTTTATTCTCTAATATCTTGTTTGTTAGATAAGAACTTGCTGAACACGAATGTGTTGGGCCATTGGCGCAAATAAAACGGCAACACAACATATTTCCATTCGCTGGCTATATCTTACTGAAAGTCTAGTAGGTCCATTGTCCTGCTGCAAGAGAGATGCAGTCAGATTTTAAGAATGTACGCGGAAGTAGAACATGATAACAATCTTTTCCTAAGTCCAGTGTTTCGACCATTGGCGCAAATAAAACGGCGACACAACGTACTTACATTCCATGGGCTACATTCTGGTGGAAATCTAGTAAGACTTAGGTACTGTTTTAAAAGAGATCCAGCTGGAGTTTAAATAAGAATGATGAAGAAGAAGAAGAGAATACTAATCTCCATTCCCTTTCTTGTAAACTACATAATCTGTTTTCTTTGACTTAAAATAAACCGCTGTGAAAACTGTATTACACTGCTTTCTTTGACTTATAATAAACCGCTGTGAGAACTGGATTACACTGTTTTTTTCGACTTAAAATAAACCGCTGTGAAAACTGTATATTTTTTTTTCGACTTAAAATGTAACACCGACCCATTAACAAATCTGTCAATTAATCCGAAAACATTTAAAATCCATTTATAGATTTCCATATTCCCAGCCTGAAAAACAGAGTAATATCAAAACTCCGATTACCCCCCCCCCCCCCCACATAGTTTAGTATATAATTAATATTTTAAGATGTGTATAAAAGATTAGCTCGATAGCAAAGATGTGTGAAACAATTTTAATTGTGCGAGAACGCCATGTTGTACAGTGAAACCACTACATGCCCACATCCCTGCTATTTCTGTAACCTCTGGTAAGAATTTCCTGTTGCCGACACAATGAGATACCCTTGCTGTGTTATAAATCATCAAGTTGTATAATTCGAGTGGTCTAATTAAATTTCACAAAGCAGACTTTCATCTCAGACTTGTTGTGAGAAGATTATGCACCTATATCTGTGCACCTATTCCTCGGGTGTGTTACATGAATACATTTATTTTACATCAGATTATTTTTTATATTATTATGTACAGTTAATGTAAGTATACGTGAATGTCTGACTGTTTCAATTGATGGAACCAATTAACAAAGCTCTTACACATTATGATGATAACAGAACCTGGAAGGCATACAATCTTGCAACTCTGTTTTATTTACAGAGTAATTTCTTTGGTATTGTTTATAGTGTTGTTTTCCAGTGTTTCTACTTTTAAGATGATAGTTGGTACTTGTCTATTATGTGACCCAAATTAATTTAAATTGGAATCCTAGGGAAATAACGTTTAGAGTCTGTATTTAATAGATTATAACGTTTAGAGTCTGTGTTTAATAGATTATAACATTTAGAGTCTGTATTTAACAGATTATAACGTTTAGAGTCTGTATTTGATAGATTATTACGTTTAGAGTCTGTATTTAACAGATTATAACGTTTAGAGTCTGTATTTAATAGATTATTACGTTTAGAGTCTGTATTTAACAGATTATAACATTTAGAGTCTGTATTTAACACATTATAACGTTTAGAGTCTGTATTTAACAGATTATAACGTTCAAAGTATGTATTTAGTAGATTATAACGTTTAGATATAAAATACGGTCTACATACTGTGCTGAGAATATCATACAAACCATATGAAGATTGCAAGATGTAGCAGCAGGTGCGGAATGGGTAAGTAATGGGTACACATTTCGAAACTTGTTTGAGAGTAGTAATTACTTTTAGCAGGGAATAGAGAGAATGTTGTCCCAAAACTGTGGAGAAAGAAGTGCAGGCTTTGGTCAGTGAGAATGCCAAAGAGGGGGATGTGATTATATACACTGATGAATCTGTGATTAGACATGTTCGCAGTGCTTGGACCTTCACAGCTCAGTGTGCAAGTAAAACGATCAGGGAGAAGGGTGGGTGTCGTTTCGGTAACTACGAGTAGCCTGACCATGGATACTATGGCGGTGACTAGTGCATTTGAGTGAGAATGCACACAGAAGGTAACGCAGGTCTGCATCTTGAGTGATTCTATGAGTATGATTAGGAAGGTATAAGTGGGTCTCATTCGCGAACAGTGGATTTAGCCCTTGAGAAAGGCGAAACTGAAAGTGGTTACATTTATTTTCGTGCCGGGACATGTGGGTGTTCTAGGCAATGAAAGAGCGGATCAATTGGCGTCCTACGCGGTTGTGGCACAGGGCGATGGGGCAATGGTTCGCGCTGACGTTTTGAACTCCTTGAGATATAGAACGCGAGAGTGAGACTAATGTGAATGATGATTCCTTTTTAATGGCTAGGATTAAAGATCAGGGATTGAAATGTGATGTTGCTAGAAGTGAACATTTTGGAGGGCGCAGAAGAATGATGGTCAACCAGCAGAGGACCGGTACTGTCAGCAGAAGTGTAACGGCGGATACACTCAAGGAGAGATCGGAGCAACTATGGACGTGTCCAGTTTGCAGTGATGATGATCCAACGACTAACCAACCAACCAACCAACCAACACACCAACAAACCAACCAACCAACCAACTAACTAGCTAACTAATTAAATAACTAACTAACTAACTAACTAACTAACTAAACTAACTAACTGTATTAGCTGGTCCTGCAGTGTTTTGATTTTAAAAAATTGGTAGTGTATCCAACTCATGACGTAGACATTAATCCAGCATTTTTTGACTGTGGTGATTTTCTAGGAAATATAAATAGGTTTAGTAGCTTGCCAATGCATTCTGAACGGTCCGGATACTCAAATGCCTGTGTCGGGTTTTGATGTGCTTCATTTATTTGAACTCGGTACCTTGGCCGTCACAGACGTGTTCTATATCACTTCCCCACAAAGCCGTACAGTTTGATACTAGACTAAATACTATTTTGATACTAAACTACATATCTCAGATTATCCTGCGATGTTTAAATAGTAGATTACATCACTCAGCCTGTCCTGTAATTTTTTGGTACTAGACTATATCTCTCAGCTTTTCCTGCAATGTTTTGATACTAAACTACATCTTTCAGCTTGCCTTGCAATGTTATGAACAGAAATTTTCAACTTCTAGGATGCTGACTGTAAATTACTCCCACAATATTTTGAAAATTTTGTATCCCTTCCCCATGTTGACACTTGTCAAAAATTCAAGAACCAACCACCTCTCTGGTTAATTTTTATTACCAACTGCCCCCCTCCCCTCCCCCAATAAAACTCATAAAAACATTACAAAAACGTTTTGTTTCACATTTATAAAGTCATGCTTCAGTTTAAAAAATAATAATTGATGTATAAAGACAATATTGTTGATGTAAGCGTTTGTCAAACTCTATTCTAATTGTTGACGTAACTTATGGACACCCCAGTGGGGCAAATACGTTATTGTAAAAGTATTTTACACACTTCTATTGCCCCTATAATCCCATAATTCTTCAACTAAGGGATATCCGAAGTAACTTGTCATCGCTCCCTATGAGAGTATAAGGATCACTTTGAGAAGACATGTTAAATGCCAACAAGTTTTGTTTTGTTCCATGCCTTCTTATTAAAAAAGAAAAAGATTTCTGCTTGTTATGCCTCCTTGTCCTTCTTGTTACCTACTTTATATCATTATCATACGCATGTGGTTGCGTCTGTGGGTCTCACCAATGGCCCACTAGACATACCATCCATGCAACTGAAAACCTTAGTGGATGATATGCCGTTATATTGAGGTTATCTTCTTATAGAAGCTTCATGGCATGTCATCTATACAGTTATGATTTTGTTTTGTTGTTTAAATGTTTTTTCATGTTTGCCTGAATATATGTATGCACCCTCTGTGGTTGGGAGAGAGCCAGAGATGTACTGCGCAGCACTGAGGAGGAGGAGGAAACTGACATCACTGTATTTCCTATGGCTGAGGCCCATCATAGAGGCACAGTGATTCAGGACATGACAATCCTTTTGACTTGAACATTTGGTTGCATGCCTGGAGCAATAGAGAAGTTCGGCATAACCAGTAGTCAATTGGTGGCGAGGAATGAGCACAGTGAACCCTATCTTGGCTACATTGGCTAGGATCAGTGCAAAGGTTGAAACCTAGCTTCCTGGAGGTGTGATAGTTATTATCTGGCTCTGTCCCGGGGTGGGCCGAAAATCCACATACTTCTCAGCAATATAATGCCATCTAATGGCATTAGGTCAAAGGGCATGAGCCCATGGACAGCTGGATCAGCAACCAACCAACGAACCATATCATTATCATCATCATCAAGTGCCATCACCGCAATGAAGGATGGCTGCAACTGATCTCCTACATCCCCTGTGTCTTGTCTTGGTGGTACACTCTACTAGACTGTAACCTGTCCATCGTGTGATGTTACTCTCCCACTTGTATCTCTGCCTACATGTTGCTCGCTTCCCTTTGACATTTCCCTCAAATAAGGTCTTCAATAAGGTCTTTTAATGTATCCAAAATGTTTTATTTGCCTGATCTTTATTTCTCTTGATCAAATGTTCAAATGTTCTCCTTATTCTTTCATGTTACCACATCTCAAAGGCATCAATTTTGTCTTCTAATTGTTTATTTAGTGTCCATGTTTCTGAGCCATAAATTAATATGGAATAGATGTAGTATTTTATAATTCTCATTTTTAACTTCTTTGTAATTTGTTTAGATATTAATATTTTCATCATGTAATTGAAAGTACTTTTAGCCATTCCTATTCTCCTTTTAACTTCTGTTTCACATATGCCATAATTTGTGACTATGTATCCAAGATATTGATAATGTTTTACCTGTTGTAGTTTCTCTCCATGAATTTTTTTGTTTAGCTCTTCTTCTTCTATGTCTTTGATGATTATCATGGTTTTTTTAAAATGTTTATATCCAGTCCATATTCATTACTTGATTTATTACCTTGATCTATTAGTCTTTGTAGTTCATGTTCACTTTCTGCTAAAAGAACAGTGTCATCTGCATATCTCAGATTGTTTATTATTTTCCGATTGATCTTGAGTCCTGGCATTTCTTCTATATTTTTAAAGATATTCACTGTGTAGATATTAAATAGGCTTGGTGATAAAATGCATCCTTGTCCTATCCCTCTCTTTATGTATATGTATGGTGAGTAGCTATTTTCGCACCTTATCGATTCAGTTTGTTCCCAATATATATTTCTAATCAGTCTGATGTCTTTTCAATATATGCCTATTTTTTGAAGACGTTTTATTAATTTTCCATGATTGACCCTGTCAAAGGCCTTGCTGTAGTCTATGAAGCAAATATAGATACTTTTTTGGAATTCTAAATATTTATCCATTACTATTCGGATACTCAGTATAGCTTCTCTGGTTCCTTTGTTCTTCCTACACCGAATTGTTCTTTACCGACCTCCGTGTCTATCTTGTTCTTAATTCTTTCATGTATTATCTTGAGGAGTATTTTAGTTAAATGACCCATTAGACTTATTGTTCTATATTCTGTACATTCCACAGCCCTGGGCTTCTTAGGTAGTGGTATGAATATTGATGATGTTAGTCCTTTAGGTATGTGGCCTGTTTCATATATGTCATTGCAAAGTTATGTGATAGTATCCACACCAAAATCATTTAGAGTTTTTATTATGTCTGTTGTTATGTTGTCGGACCGTGCAGACTTTCCACATTTTATTGATTTTTATTGCATGTTCTACTTCTGATTTCAGTATTGTTGGTCCATCATTGTTGTGTATTGTTGGTTTTTTGTTCCGTTGGTCAGCAAACAGTTCTGTCACATAATCTGCCCATCTTGTAAGTACTTCTGTTTTATCAAATATTATTTTTCCATTTTTATCTTTAATGTAGCCACCCCCATTTATAGGATTTTTCTTATTTGTGATCAGCCTTATTTCCTTATGCATTAATGTTGCCTTCTGTTGTATGGACATCTCCTCTATTTCACTGCAGTTTCTTTTTAGCCATTGTATTTTCGCTGTTCTGCACATGTTACGTATCTCCTTGTCTATAATTGTGTATTTTGGGGTATTTTTAGCTTTCTTTTTTTCTGACATTTTCTCTAATATTTCATCTGTCATCCATGTTTGTTTGTTCGTGGTATTTCTTATTGGTAAATCTTAATTTGATGTTTGAATACCTTTCCACAGGCTGTCCCATTTATTGTCTATTTTCTCTTCTGGATTTTCCCTTCTGTATTGTTCCATGCACTCTATCATTAGATGTTCATATCTATTCCTTACATTTACAAGGTATTTTTATTGTATGTCTTGTTGTTTTAGTGCTGATGCGTCTTTGTGTGTTTCTTGTACTCTTCTATGTACTATATGTTTAAGCTTGACATGTATTTTTCACAGTACTGGATTATGGTCAGAGTTGATATCTGTACCTGGATATGTTTTAGTGTTATTCACACTATTTCTAAATCTGTTGTTGATCATAATATAGTCTATTTGGTTCCTCATTCTGTCTACATGACTTATCCATGTATATAATCTATTTTCATGTTCAAAGAATGTGATACATATGGTCATGTTGTTCTCTTCACAGAACTGCATACGTCTTTCTCCTCTGTCATTTCTTGTCCCTAGTCCGAATTGCCCTAGAATGTTGTTGTGTCTTCCGTTCCCTATTTTTGCATTGATATCTCTCATGACTATTAAAATGTCCGTTGATTTTACTGGTTTGAGTAGTTGTAGGTCTTCATAGTATTGTTCTATTTCTTCTTCAGTGTAATCTAGATGGTGTATGTGTTTGCATAATGGCTAGATCAAATGGTTTTGCTTTGATTTTTAGCATTATTTTCATTCTGACATTATATGTATAGTACAAGATTAATATATTTTTCTATTTCTTTCTTGATCAGTATTCTTACCCCTAGTTCATGGTAATCTCCTCCTGAATGTATAAAGTTAAAATTGTCCTTTCCTTTGTACCCAGCATCTTTTCATCTACTTTATAAATGCTACTTTAACAATTATATTCATAGACTCAAATAATGTATATTGTAGTTTACATATTAACAACTTCACCCAACATTTATTCGGTTCAGTGGAGTTGTGGGACAACTCTCGTATCGAACTGCACATGTACCGTATCAGGTTCAAACACTGCAACTGGACACTGTGCATCTGTGTAACCGTTCAGAGAGCAATGATAACATATTGATCCTATTTATATTACCTATGAAAATCACGACAGCTTAAAAATGCTGCGTTAATCGATAAATCCATTACTGGGTATGTTATCAACTGACATATTGATTCAAACAAATGCATCGATTTGCTTTCTTTTCTCTCCCGTGTGAAATGGATCCTAGACTTCTAGTTTAGGGTGCAAATAATAGTGTCAATGTTGTCTGACAATCATGTACTAGGAAGCAACTAAGGTGAGTTTTGCGGTGTAGCTTGCTGCCCCATCCTATGAAGGACCAAAGTGACACAGAAGCCATGCTAAAGTCTGATTTATGAAACAGATAGTCGCAGACATCGCAGCTTGACTGTAAACTATGACAACGCGTTTCGTTCTCCGTCCTACAGCACGTAAGCATGCAGGAGTTTGAAAGCGAACTCCGAGGAAGAAAAAGAAATTATAATTTATGAATATTGCTTACTACCATCAATTTGACATCCTTGTTTAAATTACGTTAAGTTATAAGGTGCAGACATGCACTTCTGCGCAACTTCATCGTCAACCGGCCTGTTCGCTGATTCTTTTATTCTAAATGTCTAATTTGTTAAACTACTGCTACTTTTGTTACATACAATAAAAAAACAATTTGGGTGGAGATTACTAAACGGATTTATGCTTCTGAAATTGTGCACCAGAGCATACTAATGATCAGATTTCTGAAGATGTGAAACAGATTGTACGAATAGATCATCTTTCGATGTTATGCACCACTGTGTACGAATATATTAACTTTCGATGTTGTGCACCACTGTGTACGAATATATTAACTTTCGATGTTGTGCACCACTGTGTATGAATATATTAACTTTCGATGTTGTGCACCACTGTGTACGAATATATTAAAATTCGATGTTGTGCACCACTGTGTACGAATATATTATCTTTCGATGTTGTGCACCACTGTGTACGAATATATTATCTTTCGCTGTTGTGCACCACTGTGTACGAATATATTAACTTTCGATGTTGTGCACCACTGTGTACGAATATATTAACTTTCGATGTTGTGCACCACTGTGTACGAATAGATCATAATATTATACTTCTACAACATTAACTCTGTGTGTTGTTGTATCCAATATGGTACCTCTACAACATTAACTCTGTGTGTTGCTGCATCCAATATGGTACTTCTACAACATTAACTCTGTGTGTTGCTGCATCCAATATGGTACCTCTACAACATTAACTCTGTGTGTTGCTGCATCCAATATGGTACCTCTACAACATTAACTCTGTGTGTTGCTGCATCCAATATGGTACCTCTACAACATTAACTCTGTGTTTTGTTGTATCCAATATTGTACCTCTACAACATTAACTCTGTGTGTTGTTGTATCCAATATGGTACCTATACAACATTAACTCTGTGTGTTGCTGCTTCCAATATGGTACCTCTACAACATTAACTCTGTGTGTTGTTCTATCCAATATGGTACCTCTACAACATTAACTCTGTGTGTTGTTCTATCCAATATGGTACCTCTACAACATTAACTCTGTGTGTTGTTGTATCCATTATGGTACCTCTACAACATTAACTCTGTGTGTTGTTGTATCCATTATGGTACCTCTACAACATTAACTCTGTGTGTTGTTGTATCCATTATGATACCTCTACAACATTAACTCTGTGTGTTGTTGTATCCATTATGGTACCTCTACAACATTAACTCTGTGTGTTGTTGTATCCAATATGGTACATCTGCGACCCTGAATAGATCACGAATTTATAGATAGATAGATATAGAAGGTACGGTTGATATCGTTTTCAATATCAATATTCCATCGATTATTTCTTTTAATAGCCTTTCATTTTTATCATGAAAGCAACGACGCGTTTAATGCAATAAATGCTCAATTGTTCGGTACTCCCTTACGATCATCACAAGCCCTCGTATTGTGGTGCTCCATCCTATTTTAGAACCCCTGCTCTAGAATGTAAAGCATGCACAATGTAGTTTCGAGAACGCATGCTGATTTCATATAATGTTTCGATAACCCTTTGATATTATCAATAAAACAGATGTTCATGTTTGAATCTCATCTTATTTATGTTCTTCAAAGACTTTAAGGTTTTAGAATGTAAAATGTGTCACTGCTGTAAATTTCTCAAACCGACATGTTTCTTTACTCTTTCAAAAAAATTGTTATTTATACCTTTACTGTGACTAAAATAACCAACACAAACTTTGGAGAACTTTCAGTCAGTGAGTTCAACGCATATTGTACTATTGCAACATTTAAAATAGAGCCAACCCAACGCATGACAAAAGGATCAACTGCAAGATTCAACCGCCGGTGCATCAAGACATCCAAAGACACCCCACTGCGCGCATGCCCGAGGTCTATCGCGACCGCACACGTCTCCACGCGCGAACCGAACCCCTCAAAAACATCCTGCGCAAACATGGCTGCACTCTGCCATGTCCCCCCTCCCGGACGACATCCTCCCAAAAACGTTGGCAAACACTCATTTCCCTCAAGATAACACAACACATTCCCGGCCACAACTCTTTCCAAAAGCTTGCCAATCGCATTCTGCACAGCTACTACTCTGTAGACATGTTTCCCGGCGCGGTTCCTCCCAGGTCTGGGCAGTGGAACTAAACAGCTGCGCAACCAGTCCTCTCCCACCGTGCCCCCAGAAGGCCATTATTGAACATGTCCGCCAACACTCCCAACTCTGCATTCGCTGCTAAGTGATATTACTACTCTCAAACAAGTTTCGAAATCTGTGGGTAGACTTATCCATTCCGCACCAGCTGCCACATCCTGTAATCGGCACACGCTTTGTATTACATCCTCAGCACGTCCCATCCACGACCTTCCTCTCTTTGAGTCTGCTGCCTTTAACTTTCTGTATTTCGGAATGCAACGGGTGTTCCTTATCTGCATGTATTTGAAGGTACGCCCGTGCACGGCCATACTGTAATCTATGCTCAGCTGTGGAGAAAGAAGTGCAGGCTTTAATCAGTGAGAATACCAAAGAGGGGGATGTGATTATATACACTGATGGATCTGTAATTAGGCATGTTCGCAGTGCTTGGGCCTTTACAGCTCAGTGCGCAGGTAAAACGATCAAGGAGGAAAGTGGTGCATTTGCGGTCACTACGAGTAGTATGACCATGGAGACTATGGCGGTGACCAAGGCATTTGAGTGGCTACGCACACAGAAAGTAACGCAGGTCTGCATCTTGAGTGACTCTATGAGTATGATTAAGAAGGTACAAGTGGGTCTCGTTCGCGAACAGTGGATTGAGGCCTTGAGAAATGCGAGCTTGAAAGAGGTTACATTTATTTTCGTGCCGGGACATGTGGGCGTTCGAGGCAATGAAAGAGCGGATCGACTGGCATCGTGTGCGATTGTGGCAAAGGGCGATGGGGCAATGGATCGCGCTGACGTTTTGAACTCCTTAAGAGATATAACACGCGAGAGTGAGACGAATGTGGATGATGATTCCTTTTCAATGGCTAGGATTAAAGATCAGGGATTGAGATGCGGTGTTGCTAGAGGTGAACATTTTGGAGGGCGCAGAAGAATGATGGTCAACCAGCATAGGACCGGTACTGTCAGCAGAAGTGTGATGGCGGATACACTCAAGGAGAGATCGGAGCAACTATGGATGTGTCCAGTTTGCAGTGATGATGATCCGACGACTAACTAACTAACTAACTAACTAACTAACTAACTAACTAACTCCCAACTCCTCATCCGTTCTTTGACTAATGTCGTCGTATCTAATGCCATCTGGCCCTGGTGCTGTGTTTTTTGTACTTTTCAGTGCCTTCCTGATTTCTTCAACCGTGATTAGCATATGGTTTTCCATGCTCAAGTTCTTACACGTGTCTGTGAGCGTTTTCCTGATTTCTTGATATGTCTCCACATTTCTCTGACCAATTTGTGCGGTGTAGTGTGCCAGCAACGCCGCATCTTTTGTCTCGTCCGTCTTCTGCCAGACCGTATCGTCGCTCTGGAAATCGGCAATAGTCACGTGTCTTGTCAGACCATTTATGGACTTTTGTAACCGCCAGAACAATTGTGTTGACTTTTCGCGTGTGATCTCCTTGCAAAATTCGTCCCATTTTGACGCTTTTGCTGACTTTTCAATATCTTTGAATGTTTGGACTAAGATATCTTTCTTTCGTTTCCATTGTGCGACCTCCATGGGCTGAGCCGCAACAGGTTTCCGTGCCCTTTGCCATAGTGATACTGCTTTCCGTTTCTTGCTCCATGCCCTTTTAACCTCTTCGTTCCACCAGGGGGGCCTATCCCACACCAGATTTCCCACTACTTGATCCTTACGTTTGTCTTGTCGAATTCTGCTCACAACATCCACTCCTCTGCGATCATACTTAAAGGATCTTACCTTTGGCCGTATCTGCTTTCTTTTGTCATTTTTTAAGAGAACAACACATGGGAGGTGGTCACAGCCATGATGCCCCATCACGTCCCATTTGCAGATAGCCACAGAACCTGATGACACCAATTCCAGGTTGATAGCGCTATCATCATCACCATCGCTGCTTGCCATCCTTGTTATACGGCCATCGTTAAGGCACCACAGGTCCGTATCTGTCAGGGCCTCCTCAAGTTCTCTTCCCTGTTTGTTCGAAGCACTATTGCCCCATGATGTACCTTTCGCATTGAAGTCACCACAAAAGAGGATCTGCTTTTCCTGTTCCATTATCTCCCCTAGGATCTTCCAACCCTAAAGATCAATGCTCGTGTTGCAGGCATACACATTTACAATCATGATTGGATGCTGGACCCTCTGGACCCTCACTGCCTGTAACTGGATATTGTCGCTATCCCTCTTGGACATATCAACCTCGCACACACTAAAACCCTCGCGTACGAAGATTGCCTGTCCAATATGTCGCCTGTTGTAGAAACACTGAAATCTGGCTATCCTGATATTATCACTTTCACCTAGCTGCGTTTCTTGCAATGCAATGACGTCAGCCTCATAACACATCTTTTCTAGCTCTGTTCTACGCTTGTGTAAACTGGCCACATTCCAAAACAGCACACGCACATTTTTAATTCCTAGCCTAGCTGTTTTCGATCTCGTTCTTCTAGCACCCGCCCGGTGACTTTTCCTTTTTGAGACACCTCGTTTAGGCCGCTTGATATTGGCCGCCATTTTTCAAACAGTGTGACAGCGAATACACTCACGAAGACTTCAGCTCATGATAGAAAGCCGCCCTGATGCACAGGGTTGTAGTTCTTAAGTGTGGTGGCTGGGTGTCCACACCGGCGGTTGTTAGCCCTTTCCTGACACGGGGATCGCCTCTATCTCCTGTGCTTTTCAATGTGTGCACAGTGCATGTCGCTGGCGGTCGAATCGCGGGTGTTGGCAGGGCGATTTCGTGTGCCGATGGTGTCCTGGTGTGTGGACAGGGCAGGGGTCGAGAGGAGTGCGTTGTGGAACTGCGGGGGGAGCTGGACGGGCTGACAGGTTGGTGTCGGGTTGCGGGAGCAGTGGTTGGTTCGTCTGGGGCATTCGTGGCGTGGTTTTCCTTGAACAATCGCATGGTAAAGACACCCATGCCACAAGTTTCGTTGTCCGGGAAGAGTTTAGAAAGAACTAGCACAATTAGATATCTGGGTGTGTTTTTTGACAGAAGTCTGAGTTTCAGGGAGCGTGTTGACCACGTTATCGTGGGGGCAGGCAATGGCTTGGCAGCAGTGGGGGTTGTGGCTGCTGCGCAGTGTGAGCAAAGATTGTTATTTCTTTTGTGCTGGGGTTTGGTTGTCGTTGTGGTGGAATATGCACTGGCAATTCTGACTCTTAGCCAGACTCAGATCGAAAGACTGGATAGAGTCCGCAGTGCGGCAATGCGTGTCGTTCTGGGAAGCACGGGGGACGAGTCGACGGGAGCTGTGTGATGCCTACTTGACTGCCCAGCGGCTGAGCATGGATTACGGTATTGCCGTGCACGTGCGTGCCTTCAAATAGATGCAGATAAGGAACGCCCGTTGCATTGCGAAATGCAGAAAGTTAGGGGCGGCGGACTCGGGGGGGGGGGTCGTGGATGGAACGTGCTGAGGATGTAGTAAAAAGCGTGTGCGGATTGCGGGATATGGCGGCGGGTGCGGAGTGGATAGGTCTGTCCACAGATTTCGAAACTTGTTTGTGAGTGGTAATGTCGCTTGGCAGGGAATGCAGAGAATGGTGTCCCACAGCTGTGGCGAAAGAAGTGCAGGCTTTAATCAGTGGGAGTGCCTGGGAGGGGGATGTGATTGTATACATTGGTGGATCTGTGGTTAGGCATGTTCGCAGTGCTTGGGCCTTTGCAGCTCGGTGCGCAGGTAGAGCAATCGGGGAGGAAAGTGGTGCCTTTGCGGTCACTGCGGGTGGTGTGACCATGGAGACTATGGTGGTGACCAAGGCATTTGAGTGGCTACGGACACATAGGGTAGCGCAGGTCTGCATCTTGAATGATTCTATGAGTATGATTAAGAAGGTACAAGTGCGTCTCGTTCGCGAACAGTGGATTGAGGCCTTGAGAAATGCGAGCTTGAAAGCGGTTACATTTATTTTCGTGCCGGGACATGTGGGCGTTCGAGGCAGTGAAAGAGCGGATCAACTGGCGTCGTGTGCGATTGTGACGCGGGGGCGGTGGGGCGGTGGATCGCGCTGGCGTTTTGGGCTCCTTAAGAGATATAATACGCGAGGGTGAGACTGGTGTGGATGATGTTTCCTTTTCAATGGCTAGGATTGGAGATCGGGGGTTGAGGTGCGGTGTTGCTAGAGGTGAAAGTTTTGGAGGGCGCGGGGGAGTGATGGTCGACCAGTGTGGGACCGGTACTGTCGGCAGAAGAGTGATGGCGGATACACTCAAAGAGATCGAAGCAACTATGGATGTGTCAAGTTTGCAGTGATAATGATCCGACGACTAACTAACTAACTAACGTAAAATAGCGTTATATTCTCCCAACACTTCCGTTTTAGATTTTCTTTATTTCGGGTGTGCTTTTCTAGTCTGTGGCCGTCTTCCTATGTGTTGCTAGGCGACGTGAAACAGCTCTAAATCATGAGGATTCATAAGTTTATGTTTACTCTCACTATACAAGACAAAACATCTATCTGTTTAACAGTTTCTTAATTGGAAACGGTATAACAAAATTAGACTTGGGTCACCTACGTCTTTTACGTAGGATCTGTTCCTCTGTCAGAGAAATAATCTCGTACAATTAGACTTGGATATCTCATCTATTTTTGTGTAATAAACACATTTTCTGTTACTTCCGTCCTTTGGCCTCTTGTATTGTGTATATTAGAAGTATGTGGATCCGCACCCAAAATTATCCTGAAGAAGTATGTGTTCTCTAATTATACTAGTGATAATGAGTTCAAATCCGAAAGTTTGTAAGGAAAAAGAAACCCTACGTGTCACGAGATTTGATCCGTGTATATGATACTACCGAGACGGAAAATATAAACTTGTTTCGTGCTTTAGTAAAGTAAATATTTCACCATATCTTTTATTCTGGTTAATTTTCACAATAGATAGTATTCTCAAACAAGATCAGAGGCGATTATGTTCAATCTACTGTAACCGTAAATTCCTTTTTGGGACCTTTTCATGCAATCACTGAGAACCCTCGACGTCTTTATTCCCAAAGTTGTTCTAGATCTGTCCTGTCGTATCTTTCTCTCTGTGATAAACTTCAAAGTTTATTTTATAATGCAATTTTTGCTATCTCTCAGAATGTCTTTTTCTTCTTAGCGTTCATTTTCAAACTCCAACATATTAGGAAGATGTAGTCAGATTAACGGTATGTGTTGTGTGATGGTTTAAAGTTTTGCATATTCTGACATATCCTACTTCAGCATTGCTTATAGAGCACACTGAATCTATATGAAATATGACAGTCAACATAAACCCATAAGCTCCTTAGGCGCTTCTGAAAATATTCATGGAACGTAAACCTTGTTGCTAATCTGTACTTCAATTTCTGGACCCAACAAAACACGGCGTGAATATGTTCCATTCACATTTAATTCCAAGCAATTATTTGTATCCAAACTTCACTCATCTTTCATTTAAAACTTTCATTTATGCTTTTATTTTGGCATTTAATTTGTACTTTTGTCTCAAACACATATTCAGTTTGATGCAATTGTCATTAACTCGGTTTATATACGATACAGGTAGAGATGTGTGCATGTGTTTTTTTGGAGATTGGTCAGCATTTACTATCCAATATTTGCTCCGGTATCTATAAAATGAGGTTGTGCCGATCCGGAAATTCTCTGCTTTCGGGGGGGGGGGGATGTTTCCTAACATTTAAACAGAACCATGTTTAAACAGGCTAAAACGTAACTATGTTATCACATTCCCAGTACATTTGAGTCCTGTACTTTGTTACTGTGCAAAATTTCTGTTCTCAGTGGCACTACAAGAGTTAATATCAATGATGGAAAACGTACCAGCAGATGCGGAATGAAAATCAGCACAAAAAATAGAGAATTTCGGTAAGCAGTAGAGACACATAGTTTAATACCTATATCATATTTATGGGTATAAATATCAGAAAATGAATATTTTCAAATACCTTCGATCTTGCATATACAGCGGAGGAAAATGCAAAACAGAATTTGATTAATCTGGTTATTCAATCATATATTTGAACCCGAGCTGCTTTTACTGCTGATTTCTTTACTGCCATTCAGTCAAGAAAAGCTTGTCGTTACTTGAAGATTGATGTCACAAATCTTCCAAATTTGTAGCTGCTTTTGATATAATCCATGAGCGGATCCATTTAGGCAGATGATCCATTACGGCCACATAACCAGACAGAAAGAGCAAAGTATTATCCAAAAAACACTAAACAAACGATACGAAAACAGTCGACCTATTGGACGCCCTCATAAACTGTAGATAGATAGTGTATTAGAGACACTCAGAAATATAACAGCGGAAGAGGCAAATAGAAGGGCAACAGACCGTACACTCTCCCCTCAACACCGAAAGGTACATGAGGACAGAAAGAAGAAGAATATCATTAACATTTAGCTGTTTCGGAAATGTTTTACTACAAGTAACACAGATAGTGTGTACACAACACCGATCAACATAAAGTTTGCTGTCTATTGTTTTTGTTTTTAACAGATTTAAGATTATTTTATTGTGCTGAAACCAAAAATCACATTGGTTTTGCTTAATCAGGTCAGGTTTTTTTTATCTATCACCACATGGTGTTTTTGTTTTTCTATTAGGTGGGTCATATTCCATGGCAAATTAATCAGTAAAACGACAACTGGTTTCCACACATTTGATTAAAAGTGTTGTTTTTTCTATTTAAAAGGACAAATGATATAGAAAGCAAATATTTTATTGTCACATATAAGTTTTCACGACATATGTTGTAAAATTTCTTAATCTAGGAGTATACAAATTATGAAGATTTCACAAGTTTAAACTTACTAGTATTGCTAATTTTTTGTGCGTATTTTTTTAAGGTTTCAAGTGATTCAAATGGCTTCAATTAGAATATCTTGCAGAAATAAGCCTAACATATTCTGCTACATCTGCGGTGAGTACACCCTCGTTCCTAATAGGAATCCGGTCACAACTTTCATAAAGCAAGCTTACTATGCATATTTTGGTATAAAATGTGGAGTATGGAGATGGAGTGCAACATCATGAACCCAGTGATTGGAGACTGTTTAATGACAGCTGCAAGATATCACTAAAATGTGTTCTGCTTCACAATAACAATCAGTTTGCTTCTGTACCCCTTGCTCACTCGACTACACTGAAGGAGAAGTAAGAACCGGTGAAGTATGCGCTGGATAAAGTTTCTTATTATCAGCACGAGTGGTATATTTGTGTTGACTTGAAGATGGTGAATTTCCTATTGGGACAACAGTCTGGCTTTACAAAGTACCCCTGCTTTCTGTGCATGTGAGATAGTAGGGACATGTCTCAGCACTATACAAAGAAGGACTGGCCTGCATGAGAATAACTGGTGCCGGGTAGATCAAAGAACATCGTCAACAATCCTCTTGTAGACAGAAACAAGGTACTATTCCTACCGCTGCATATCAAGGTTGGCTTGAGGAAACAGTTCACCAAAGCACTGGACAAGGATGGTGGCTGCTTCACTTACTTGTGCTGCGCTTTTCCAGGATTAACCATAGAGAGATTGAAAGGTGGAATTTTTGATGGTTCTCAAGTTCGTCAGCTAATCAGAGATCCTAAGTTTGAAAAAAAAATGAACAAATTGGAATTGGAAGCATGGAATGACTTAGTTCTGGTTGTGAATAATTTGTGTTAACTTTGTGTGAGTATCATGTGACGTTTCCTTCCAGAACGTTGTCTTCCCAATGAACTCTCTGAACCTCTCTCTGTCTTGGGCGATGTGGCTTGCATTTTCTAGCGATGTATTCATGTTGTCTTTAATGTCGTCAGTCCATCGTCTTCTTGGTATGCCCTTTCTCCTCTATCCAGGTACTCTTCCCTCCATTATTTGTCTTTCTAAATAGTTGTGTCTCTTTATATGGCCAAACAGGCGTAGTTTTCCTTTTATTATTGTATTTAGTAACCAACACTCTGGAATCTTCAATGTGTTTGTAATAAGATTAATCCATTGTACATTTCTAGGCACAATATTCCCGTAGGTTGCCATTACTTTCGTGAAGGAACAACCGTTAATCGAGCACCGTTACAAGAACACATTGTATGAGTAACCAACGAAAATAGCGAGAAAAGTAAAATAGCTTTAGTTTTAAAGAATAATTCCTAGTAATTTCACTGGAATTATCTCATACGGGACTCTGTTCTTTAGAGAGTCATACGGGACTCTGTTCTTTAGAGAGTCATACGGGACTCTGTTCTTTAGAGAGTCATAGACGAGATAATACTTGTAACAATATTTGTAAATACGTTAGTAATTTTATCGATCTGTTTGGCTACAAAACGACAATTGATAAACACTATGTTTATACCAACTGTGTGTTACCAATCTCAAACCAGGTGCATTGAGAAATACACTAGCAAAAAAGATCACTGTTTGCGAAATAAGACCAAGAGAACAACCATCAAAGAGGTTGTGACTCTGGGTCTCAACAACTTACATAATTTCACACAGTAGCATTACATCACTCAAACTGGAGAGTTTTGGTTTCTGTCACATGCACCTTGTTCGACGCTGATGGTCATCATTTAATATAAGAAAAACATAAGACAATGTCACGCGACAAGCAGTGACAATGATATTTTCACAGGTAACAGGTTTACAGCCTATCTTCCAATTTTCCTTAGTAGCTTCCTACGATAATGCGAACCTCTTCTTTACACCTTGAACTGGAAGTCTAAGACCCTGTTGCCATCCGGTCGACTCTGGAAAGGTAATGGTAATCATTGTAATACTGAGGCAATTATAAGAGAAAAATGACCGGGGATGCAGCTTTAGCTATATATAAGTAATGGCCTTTTGTGTCTTTTCAGACTGTCAGTAGCAGGCCAGTATAACTTCCGGAGACACATGGTCACCACGTTACACACATGACTAGGTATCAGTGAAGGTTTGATAGAGAAAGTACCACGTTCATGTGCACTAACTCTCATTCGTTTCTGATGATTAGTTCCATGAGAAATGCAATGATATCTATCTATCTATCTATCTATACGCTGTGTCCCTGCAGAACTGCCAGAAATACAAGTAGCTGGTTTAATTGATAACAAACTGCCTTAGTGTCTCACATCCGAATTTACCATATTGTTTTACTCCATACGCCTCAGATATTCCTTGCTACCCGTTTAACGATGAATAAATAAGATAGTAGAGATATGAAATCGAGACAACACATAACACATATAGGCATATAAATAGTCATTTATTCATTAGTACCATGCCTTCCAACGTAGGCGATCATGTCTCTCCACAGACTTTTGTTTTTTTATACATTTAAATATAGTCTTTGATGATTCTGAATCATGCCAGGCTTTCAAGTCATCCAACATTTTCTCACGTTGTCTTCCTCAGTCTCTATTACACTCGATCTTTTCAGTTGTTACGATGTTCTCCAGCCCACCTCTTCTCATGACTTGATCCAGGAACTGTGATTGTCGACTTCTAATACAGTTAATAAGTTCTCTATTTGAGTTGACCATTTCTAGAATTATAGCATTACTCTATTTAGCTGTTCATGATATTTTTAACATTCTTCTATAAAACCACATATCTGTGACATCCAGATGTTTTCTTGCAATATTGTAAATTGTCCATGCTTCACCACTACATAACAGTATGGGCTCTATGTAATATTTTAGTATGTTCTTTCTTACTTCTATTGATAATGAATAATTACACAAGATGAGCCTCATCCATTGAGACACAATAATGCTACTTTTGCTTGTGCTGTTCGACTTTTTATGTTAGTGACGCATCTACCATATGAAGTAATAATTCTGTCCAAATATTTAAATTTGTCTACTTGTTTAAGAATTGTCCGGTCGACCTTGATGTTACATTTAGAAGGGCTAGATGTTTTAGATGTAACTATTACCTCCATTTTCTTGGTGTTCAAGCTGAGACCTTTGTTTCATAAATGAGTGTGTGTGTATATTTATCTATCTAGTTCAAGCTTACTCATGTTACAGGAACTGAACGTATCGGCAACGATGGAATTCGTCATTGATACTACCATTAAATGTTAATCATGTCTAACAAATTTTAAAAAAAAGGAATGTTCTATTCATTTCGTCAGTAGTCAGTTTGTTGGGAATGTTCTACTTATATTTAATAGAACTGAGCAGAATTTTCAATATGAAGAGATAATCCTCACTTAATACTGTTGTTATGGTGAGAAAATCTGTTCCATATCTGAGCGAACTGATCTCTAGAAAGTTTACATCCCCCGTTAACTCTGAGTTCACACTCATACCTACTTCATGTATAACGTCTGTTCAATTACATATACATGTAGTAGGTATGAGTGTGAACACTATCGCCTATTATTTGATTTGACAGGTCTTGTGACTAGGCTAGATGTATATTTACAGGAGCTACCGGTAATAGGATTTAACTCATCTTCTTATGATCTTAACACTATAAAAGGTTATTTTTTAAGTATTTCATCGGTAATCAAGAAGAAGAGAGTGACAACCGAGGGTTCAATTTTATAGTGAAAAGAGGACCTGCCTTTATGTGCATATCTACCCCAAACTTAAAATTTTTGGACATCATGAATTTTCTAGCGGCAGGTTTTTCATACAGTGAGTATCTGGCTGCCTATAAGGTCAAAGAGACAAAAGGATTTTTCTGTTATGAGTACATAACAGACCCAGCAAAGTTACAGGATAACTGTTTACCACCACACGCGGACTTTCACTCGAAATTGAAAAATTGTAATATTTCCGCTGAGGAGTATGATTACTGTCAAACGATTTGGAGAGAGCATAAAATGAAAACTTTACGCGATTTCCTGATCTGGTACAATATAAGAGATGTCAGACCTATGTTAGAGGCCCTAGAGAAGCAGGTGTCATTCTATGCAAACCTCAATGTAGACATGTTTAAAGATGCCATATCAGTCCCAGGGGTCACCTTAAAATATCTATTCAGCACACTTCCGCCGAATATCAACTTTTCCTTATGCTCCAAACGCGAGAAGGATTTACATAAGCTGATCAGAGACAATATTGTCGGAGGCCCTTCGATAATTTTTCATAGACACCACGAAGCAGGCCATACGCGTAATAGGAATGGTAAGGCTGTGCAGACGATCAAGGGTTACGACGCCAACGCTCTATATTTATGGGCGCTGATGCAGAAAATGCCAACGGATTTTCCAGTGCGAAGATATAAAGAGGACGGGTTCAAGCATCACAAACTGAATAAATACACTATTCAGTGTGGGGCGTGGTTGACTTGGGTGGAACATACAAATAATGTGCACCTGAGAACCCAGTTCAACGGGAAAGAAATGGTTGTGGGTCGTAGACATATTAGAGTCGATGGTTGGGACAGTGAAACTCGAACAGCTTATCAGTTTCATGGTTGTCTGTTCCACGGACATCTAGACTGCCCAATCACCAAAGGGCGTGATATGAACCCAGTCAGTCAGAAATCCATGACCCAATTGTATCAGGAAACCACTGAGATTACTGAATACCTAACTAAAGATTGCCAAGTACATTTGGTGGTAATGTGGGAATGCACATGGCAGAAACTAAAACGAACTGATCCAGCGCTTACACCTTTTCTGCGCGATACCTTCCCTCACCAAAAACCATCTTACACCAAAAGAAAATACCCGTTATCGTTTCAGCAGATTCTGACCTCTGTCACTGACGAGACCTTATTTGGACTAGTCGAGTGCGATATCCACGTACCCGACACCCTAAAGGCTCACTTTGCTGAAATGACGCCTATATTCAAAAATATAGATGTTACTAGAGCAGACATTGGCCCTCTGATGCAGAAATATGCAGAAGAGCACAAGCTCTTGATGACGCCTAGAAGAACATTGATCGGTAGTTATATCGGTAAAAAAAATTCTACTAGCTACACCATTTTTAAAATGGTATCTGGATCATGGATTGGAGGTAACCGAAATTTATCAGGTGATTGAGTATCAACCTGTGGCTTGTTTCAAACAGTTTGGTGATACTGTCACAGCAGCTAGACGTCATGGTGATCTTTCCCCCTGTGATTCAATTACTAGTGACACTATGAAGTTATTAGGGAATTCTGCCTATGGGAAAACTTTGACTAATAAGGCCCGACACGCAGATGTATCCTATATTAGAGGTGACGAAACATCAAAATTAATAAACTCCCCACGATTTAAAAACATGACGGAGATATCTGCCGACATTTTTGAAGTAGAGATGGGTAAAAAGAGAATTAATTGGGACCTCCCATTACAGATAGGATTTTTTGTCTACCAGTATGCCAAGATGCGGCTGTTGGAATTTTACTACGATTTCCTTGACAGATTTATCGATAGGGTTGACTTTGAATTAACGGAAACAGACACGGAATCATTATATTTAGCCTTATCAGCGCCAAATCTCCACAATGTCATTAAACCAGACATGAAAGTTGAATTTCTCAGAGTTAATGATCAGTGGTTTCCTCGAGAGTGCTGTCAGACACACGTAGAACTGTTTCTCAGTCCCCCGAAAGATTGTCCACACTGCATCGATGTTGGAGTCTTTGATAAGAGACGCCCCGGATTATTCAAACTCGAATATTCCGGAAAAGGCATTATATCCCTTTGTAGTAAAACTTATTTTTGCTTTGGTGACCATAATAAGATATCGACTAAAGGACTGAGTCATCAACATAACACATTTGACAGAAACATATTTTTAGCTGTCTTAACCACACAACAGGCACACAGCGGTAAAAATGTAGGTTTCAAAGTTCACAAGTCAGCCATTTACACATACGAACAAGATAGAGCCGCCTTGTCCTATTTCTATATAAAGAGACAGGTACAGGCTGATAATATATCTACTTTGCCCCTGAATGTCTAAAAGATTACCTAGTTTCTACGACAGTTATTGATCCTTATTTCATGTTTATAATAAAAGACAGGGCCTTATACGAGGCATGACCGACCTCTGTAATCCTTTTTATCTATTTAAACCACCACTCTGTTATTCATAAAATATTTTCATGTTATTGGTCCTCGTCGAAAGAGGAAAAAATGAATTAGACTATGCACAATTTTCATTTTGTATCTATGTTTTTAATGTATATGTGTAAACATTATGTGTTTCCGAGATGTATAACTACAAACGAGTGTTATTTCATGTGTATATGAATGTGTGTTATTAATAAAGCTACAAATAGCGCCTTTTTCATATTAACTTGGTATATTTATATGTGATATTGGCATGTACAAACGACAAAAATGTCAAGACACACCTACTTTTATGTAAATCATGTAATGAATAACCTACTTGAATACTATGTGTTCCACGTAAATATCTATATAAACGCTGTTATTAATAAAACAATAATGAACACACTTTTCATGTTAATTTCGAGTATTTTATGTAAACCATGTAAGGAATTGCCTACTTGAATACTATGTATTACACTTTTTAAAATCTATTTAACCATATTACTTATAATATATATTTTTATGCTACTTATGTGACATGTTTATTTAAAACAACGGAACACCTTAATAAAAATCTTTTTAACACAACTCAAAAGATTCATGTTTTATCTATTTTTGTCTGTATATATGTGACCCGTATGTGTTTCCTTTTTTTATCTATACTACCAATGAAGTTTATCACATGTAACACCCGACATGGTAACTGACATGTGTATTCTACCAACACCTACGCTGTAACAAACCCTAGGTTATTGTTTACGTAATAATCATCAACTACTAGTGAGGTTTCTATTCGGCGTCCTACTAACCTCGTAATTACTTATAAACCCTAAAACAGACAGATTGACCACTAGTAAATATATATAACACAGGTTATAGATAGGGTCAGAGGGTTTTTGGGTGCTATACTTTTGGGCGGAGACGGGACGTCATGCCACATTACGACACTTTGCTTATTCAATGCACTATCACATCAAATAAACACATCAAAATAGAAAAGGTAACGGTTGAGAGCCCTTCTTTTGGGTGAAGACGATATATCATCTATGCACATTTAAATTTAAAAAGCTTGATTATAACAGTAAATACAGAATTAGATACACAACTATACCAAGGTGGTTATAGCAAGACGACACAGCCAAAACAAACAGAGAAAACAGACAACACATGTAATATTTTACATAGAAGAGGGTTTTTGAGAACCTTTCTTGTAGGCGGCGAAGGCCCCTCATCACACACTATTCAAATTTGCTCATAGCATGACGTCCCAATAATAAGAACAACTAAAGGCCGATGACCTATTTTAACTGTAAACATTAGAAACTCACAAAAGGAAACACTCCGCACGACGAATGGTTCTTAAAAGCTCTCTGTCTCTATCTATCGTATTATTTATAATTACTAGTGAGTGGTCAATCTGTTTTATGTGTTTTTACACATACAATGTCCTACGTGGTGTGTGTGTGTGTGTGTATATATATATATATATATATATATATATATATATATATATATATATATATATATATATATATATATATATATATATATATATATATATATATATACGAGGTATATATATATATATATATAGCAGATTTAGGCCTATGATGTATGAAGTTAGTGACAAGTTGCTGGTATGTAAGTTGATTCTTCTCCGTTTATAGAAAAATGATAAACGGGTGTTTCACCTAGTGATCAAAATCTGAACAGGTTCAGGTACGTTTCATATCACCAGTAATGTCAGTCAAGTCACGAACTCAGTCTAGACACGTTCTAACACCATATAGAAGATAACTCGAGTAACACAATGACAGTTAATTCTGTTAAACACAGGTAAGTAACAACAACCCCAAAAATAAACAACACGGGCTAACCAACAAGAAAACTCCAGAAATTAAACAAAATTAACCATAAAACCAAAATTTAAAAATGCAAAATTTATTTTTAAAAATACCCCAAGAAAAGATAACTCGAGACACCACCATGGGTGTTAATTCTGTTAAACTTAGGCATGAAACAACAACTCCCAAAAAAAACACGGATAACAAACAACTCTAGAAAATAAACAAAATTAACCATACAACTAACATAAAATTTTTAAAAAACCTTTCAAATTTATATGTACAAAAATCTAGAGAAACCCCAAAAAGCTCAGCCAGCCTTCCTTTCCTTGGAAATAATCCTTATATGTCTTTGCGCCAGATTAATCCTTATATATTCTTTGCGGCAGGAAAAAATACAAAACGTCCGTCGATAAAAATAGTATTTGTTCGCGGAAGGTTTACCTAGTGCTCAAACTCTGAACAGGTTCAGGAATGTATCATAACACCAGTAAGGTCAGCCTGGTCGCGAACTAAGTTTAGACGCGTTCTAACTCCATAGAGGCAGATAACTCGGGACAACACGAGGTGTGGTAATTCTGTTAAAACTTAGGCATGTAGCAACAACTCCAAAAAATAAACAAGACATAACAAACAACAAGAAAAAACCAACAAATAAACAATAAATAATAAGTAAAATTGAAAATAAACAATTTTAACCATAAAACTCAGAATTAAAATTTAGAAACTCGATTTAAAAAAAAAAAATACCTCAAGAAAACAACAGAAAAGATCAGTCAATTTTTTTTCCCCTAGAAGTGATATTTATTATATGTCTTTGCGCCAGATTAATCCATATATATTTTTTGCGGCAGGAAAATATACATCCTAGACCGCGCTACATACTACTACTGGGGAGAAGAATGCTTCCATATATAGAACCTCGACTCAACAACACACAAATGGGCTTTCGGAAAAATAAAAGCTGTACAGATGCAATCTTCGCCATCAAAAAACTTTCAGAAAGAGCGATAAAACATAACCAAGATTTATATTTGGCTTTCGAGAAAGCTTTTGACAGAGGGGATAGAGCACAACTATGGATAACACTACAGACATATTGAGTTCATCAACATATGATAAACGTAAGTCAGAGCATATACGCCAATAGTCAATGTTCAGTAAGACCAAGCGCAGGTAAATCTGATAAATTTCAAATTCACTCA
>CM067304.1:56513054-56673054 GCA_034231615.1 Meghimatium bilineatum
TATATATATATATATATATATATATATATATATATATATATATATATATATATATATTGAAAACAACAGACTTAACCAAGTGACAGAATTCACACACCTGGGAAGTAATATAACAACATATGGCAAGAGCAGCAAAGAAATACACTATAAATAAAGCATACCAAGCCCTAGGGCAAATGACACCAATCTTCAGAAACAAATACGTGGATTTAAACACCAAATTAACACTATTAAAACGATTATTATGTCACCGCTGTTATACCAATGCCAAACATGGATAACGACAGCGCAAGACAAACGTAAACTTGTGACAGCTGTAATGGCGTGCTTACGCAGAATCCTAGGAATATCGCCAAGAGACAGAGTGAGAAATGAGGACATTAGACAAACAACCGTCACCACCTCAATCTTAGAATATATCAATTCAACAGATCAAATGGTTTGCACACATCAGCATACCACATCAAGCTATGCTACACAGATACAGCGACGTCAGACCTAGAGACCGACAAGAAAACGATGGACTACTGAAATAAAAGAGGCGACAAATTCCACAATATACTCAGCACACAAGAGGCCGTCTCCAGAAAACTCTTCCACCCCTGACGCCGAAAGGCAACAAAGGGTTTCAGCGAATAGATAGATAGATAGACTTATTAAAATCTGATTTTCGAGAGAACGATATGAGATTATTATATTTCTACAGAAAACACCCTCTCAAATCGGAAACTTATACCAACTTGGTCATCATCATCATTAAGTGCCGTCTCCGCAACGTATCTCTAACATTTCCTGTCTCTTGTCTTGGTGGTGCACTCTGCTAGACTGTAACCTGTCCATCGTGTGATGTGACTCTCCCACTTGTATCTCTGTCTACGTTTTGCTCGCTTCCCTTTGACTTTACCCTCACGTAAGGTCTTCAATTAGGTGTCATGATTTTAATGTGTCCAAAGTATTTTGTAATATAAGTAAGCTACCAACTTGGTAGCTCACGAGAAAAAGAAATGGTTTCGTTGTTTGGAAGTGTTACATGTGTGAGCAACTCATATCTAAAATAAAATATACACAGCGCAAGAAATACCTTCACGAGATAAACAGCAAGAAACATCATATATATTTCTATGATCTAATTATATATGTATTATATGTATTGTCCGACTTCAGGACAAAGATTTCGTGTAAGGAAAATATAAATTTTTATGTGTGCATTATGAAGTATATTAAATATAAATATAAACTTAAATATTAACATAAATATTAACATAAATATAATAGCTAACATCAGTCATTAATGTTTCAGGTTAGTTCATTTAAAGCCTTTTCTTCATCCGGCCCTCGAGAAGATTTACATTTCTGCATCTGGGCATAGGACTAGAAAAAGATTGCCTACACATTTTCTTCATGGTTACTATCGGTGTCGCCAATTACAAACTTTCCATACACCTGTTGGTCTTTTTTAGCATGTTCTCATTTTAAAATGATTGTCCCTTTCTTTCAAGTTCGTATATGTCATCATCTGTTTTAGTTCTCGTGTCAGTTAAGTCCCATTTAATGTTGGTGGATCGTTTGATACTAAAACATTTACTGGAAAAAGATACTGAATCATGTATCTTTTTTTGCTGACAGCGACTTCCAGTTATTATCATTTCCATTGATTTAGAAATGACTTGGAATTTATTATAGAGATAATTATTTTGCTTGGCTGTTAAACTGAGATAAAAGTGATGTTAAAGTGTTTTGATGGAATTTGCCTGTCACGGATAGAGTCCAGATTGCAGCAATACCAATCATTCTTTGGTGCACAAGAGACACATCGACAAGAGCTTTGCGGTACCTACTCGACTGTCCTACGACAGAGCACAGATTACAGTGTTGCCGTGCACCAGTGAACCTTCAGATATATCCAGATAAGGAACATCCATTGCATTCAGAAATACAGAAAATTGAAGGTTGCAGACTTAAGAGAGGGAAGTCGTTGATGGGACGTGCTGAGGATGTCATACACGGCATGTGCAGATTGCAAGATATGGCTGCATGTGTGGAATGGATAGGTCTACCCACATATTTCGAAAAGTGTTTGAGAGTAGTAATATTACTTAACGGAATGCAGAAAATGGTGTCAAATGGCTGTGGAGCAAGAGGTGCAGGCTTTGGTCAATGAGAATTCCAAAGAGAGGGATGTGATTATATACACTAGTTAATCTGTGATTAGACATCTTTGCAGTGCTTGGGACTTCACAGGTCAGTGCGCAGGTAAAACGATCAGGTGGGTTAGTGGGGTCTTTGCTGTGACTACAAGTAGCATGACCATGGGGATTATAGCGGTGACCACGTCATTTGAGTGGGTGGGCACTTAGAAGGTAACACGGGTTTGCATCTTGAGTATATAAGTATGATTAGGAAGGTGCAAGTGGGTCTCGTTCGCGAACAGTGGATTGAGGCCTTGAGAAATGCGAGGCTGAAAGTGGTTACATTTATTATCATGCCAGGACATGTGGGTGTTCGACGCAATGAAAGAGCAGATGAACAGGTGGAATGTGCGGTTGTGGCCCATGGGGCAATGGATCGAGCTGGCGTTTTGAACTCCATAAAAGATATAGCACACAAGAGTGAGATTAGTGTAGATGATGATTCCTTGTCACTGTCCAGGATTAAAGATCAGGGTTTGAAATTCGGTGTTGTTAAAAGTGAACATTTTGGAGAGTAAAGAAGAATGATGGTCAACCAGCAGAGGACCGGTACTGTCATCAGAAGTGTAATGGTGGATACACTCAAGGAGAGTTCGGAGCAATGATGGACGTGTCCAGTTTGCAGTTATAATGATCCGAAGACTAACTAACTATCTCTAACACATTGCAACAGTTTTAATAATGCTTACTGTCATAGAGAACAGCCCGCAGCCCGGAGTCACTGTGTGCCAGCAGTGTAGCGTCATCGGCGAAGAGAAGTGATCTGATGAGTATTTCTGACATTTTCGTCTTCGCTCTTAGACAAGCTAAGTTGAAGAGTGATCTATCGTAACGGATACAGATGAAAAATTCACCTGCTGCATCTGCAATGGCATATTTCAGAAGCGCTGCGAAGAAGATTCCAAAGAAGGTGGGAGCTACTAAGTTTCTTACATAAGAAAGTAAATATAATAGTTAACTACAGCAACAAAACACGGCTGTTATATCTCTCATAAGAATGAATGCAAGGCCAAGAGTCTATATCAGTATTGTAATAATTGCTTATACATTTAAATGTGATTATATATATCAAAGAAACGTAATGCTGTTTGAAATTCTGGCTGTTGAAAGTGGGGAAACTTTACTAATAAACCACTTTTAAGACGGAGAGATGTGAGGTAATTTTATTAGTAAATCAATATTAAGACGGGGAAGTGGTAAGGTAATTTTACAAGTAAATTCATGCTATTACTGCGTATGATGTTTACTCTTGCATGAAAGTTTACACTCTGAATTATAGTCTTTGTCCGCAGTTTTAGAACAGGTGATGTGCATGACCGCGAAAGATGACCGGTGTCCGAAATGAAAGGACTATCGTTTGATGCTGGTTAAAAGTAGTTGTGTGTGTGGACATGTTATGGAATGGAAGCCCATAAATAAGATGGGGGAGGGGCTCAATTCCCCCTCCCCCCACCACCTTCACATCTCTTAGCAGATTAGAAAATGACTTAATATTAGGAATAAAGTCAAATACACGAAAATGATCATCACGTTTAGTATAAACAAGAATTGGCCTCACATTTAGTTCCACACGAGAACGATAGACTATTTTTTTTTCTATAATTTTTGTTTTATGCAAAACCCCACCGGTACTGCAATCATATGCACAGATCAGATTTATATGTCTGCCATGATTTCTTTTGCGGAGGTTTTCTGGAGCTTTAGAACTGTTTAGATGATTTTTATAACTAGTATAGCAATACCTTCAGTTAGAAAAACCTTCTATTGATAGGGGAGGGGACTTTGCCATGTTTTTCGTACCAAGCAAATAAAAGTGATGATTCTTTTTTGTATCGTTTTCAGACCTCCAGACACGGGTCTTCAGTGGAAATCATGTAGTTGAACAGATAACTCCTAGTTCAACCTATTAAGTCCGCTACTACAACATGTTTTATATATGACAGTGGTACAATTCGGGCTCAGATGAAAAACAAACAAAATTGTTGAATTATATATGAAACACCAGAAATTTATTGTAGAAACTACATTGTATCAGAGGACACGAGAAATTTTGTGTCAGTTATTTATAGAGTGAGAAGAGTCAATACAATATAATGAATTAATAGCACATTAAATACCCTGCTAGGTTTGTAACAATCCCCAATGTAGATTATATGAGAAAAATATTTAAAAATTAAACATTTTAACAAATATTATTTACACGGAAAAACAAATGTTAAGAGTCAATATTCCGTTAACAATACCTCTCTCAAGATACAGAGAAACACAAAATCTGGAAATGAAACTACAATAAAAGTATTGATTTACTCCACGTTTTCCAGATATAGGTGATCAGCAGATATTATATCCATAATATGCAGTTATCTACTGGTATGGGATCTATTCTAGTTGATGTATGACCATATCTAAGTTAGAATAGTATGTTGTATTAAATGTCTTCTGTTTCGTATATTCGTAAAGTGTATCATTGAAGATTCTCTCCTCCAAACATCCGATCACAGTTCTGTCTTCGTGAAGATAAAACTTATTGGCAATCAATTGTGTGGCTGTCACTAAACGAGGCAGATCACCTGAGCATGAAAACAAGATATATATTTTAGTCATTAATGCACGACATAGTATGATTCATCCGTCACAATTCAGTGCAACATAACATCTTAAATAAATAACTGATACGTGTATCCTAATCTCGCAATAATGAATATTAATTATTTTGGCTTATTAGACTAATCAGGTTTTTTCATTAATCACTTGCGCATATTTTTTGTCGTTAGCTACTGATATACATTCATCAGTCCAGGGTGGTCTAATTTGTGTGACTAGTCAATATGACTTATATCAGAAGAAGGATTTGCGTGCGTCTCTTAAATTGAAAATATGAAAGTAAAATTGTTGTTTTCTCGTTGTTTTCATTACCAACAATTACTAAGGCAGACACTTGGTATGATCAAATTACTGGTAAACAAACTGTTTTGTTGTTGTACAGGAGAAAATGCTAATGTGTATTCTATTACCACTTACCTTACATTTACTATACATTCTATTTACCTTATTGGGGAAGGAAGGGGGTTTGACTCCCTCTAAACCAATAATGCATCTATTTGGATTTATCTCATTATAATTCCACGTTTTATCTACCAGGTCCATTGACACCGAAATAGTCTTTCCATTACATTTAAAATCACTCTTAACTGTCAACAAATTCAACCTAATTACTAACTCGTATTCTTGGGCGGCTAAATGTATATTTTCTAAGTTAATATGTAATCAATACAAAAATAAGATATGAGAGAAAATGTGTAATAAATAAACAGTAACAAGATTTTAGAATTAATGAATGTAACCAAAACATATTAACAAGATCTGAAAATGAATGTGTGTACACAAAACATTATATCAAGATCTAGTAGCTAATTTATGTCAACCAATCAATCAAGTGTTATGTCGAGTGTGGTATGCAATGTTTCTCCACAATTATCTGCCTAATGCATGTACATAATATATAATAGCAAGATCTGAGAGTTAATTTGTGTACTCAATAAACAAGATCTGAGAGTTGATTTGCGTACTCAATAAACAAGATCTGAGAGTTGATTTGCGTACTCAATAAACGGTAACAAGATCTGAGAGTTATTTTGTGTACTCAATAAACAAGATCTGAGAGTTGATTTGCGTACTCAATAAACGGTTACAAGATCTGAGAGTGAATTTGTGTACTCAATAAACAAGATCTGAGAGTGAATTTGTGTACTCAACAAACGGTAACAAGATCTGACAGTTAATTTGTGTACTCAATTACTAACAAACTGTAAACCATGAAACAACACATTCCGTTCTATTGACTACATCATATTGGTCTGCAGGAATTTGACAGTAACCACTGAAGAAGACAAGAATATATGTACCCTATAAATATTACGATTTCGTCTTCTTCATCGTTCATTCTCAAACTCCCGCTGGATCTCCCTTGTAGCAAGACCATTGTCCTACTAGATTTCTAGAAGGATGTAGTCCAGAGAATGGAAATGCGCTGTGTCGCCGTTTTATTTGCGCCAATGGCCCGACACATCCGTCTTCAGCGGCATATTACGATTTGAGAGTTAATGTATTCATCCTATAAATAATAGCGCGAACTGAGATTTAAGATCATCATCATCAAGTGTCATCTCCGCAACAAAGGTTAGCTGCAATATAACACAAACTTCCGCTGTCTCTTGTCTCGGTGGTGCACTCTGGTAGATTGTAACCTATCCATTTCGCGATACTACTCTCCCACGTGTATCTCTTCTTCCCTCTTGCTCGTAAGATCTTCAATAAAGTGCCATGTCTTTTAATGTGTCCAAAATATTTCATTTGCTTGATCTTTATTTTCTTTAATAATTCTTTGTTCATACGAAGTGTTGTTAGAACCTCTTTGTTTTGCTTTCTTCTTTTTTCGTCATTTTCTCCTTATTCTTCTATATATCCACTTCTCAAAGGCATCAATTCTGCCTTCTAATTGTTTGTTAATTGTCCATGTTTCTGAGCAATTAACATTAATAATAATAACATTAACAACAATATATATTAATATATTATAGAAGTTGTATTTTATATTTCTCATTTTTAGCTTGTTTGTAATTTATTAAGATGTCACTATTTTCCTCATGTCATTGAATGTACTTTTAGTCATTTCTATTCTTCTTCTTTTCTTCAATTTTAAGAAAAGGCACAAATAATGTCCTATATATAAATTAATAATACAAACATTGATGGAGAGAGCAATAGAAGTACAAAATGACATGTAGTTGGTCTTCATAAATGTGAAGCATTTGACAAGGTAAAGCATTCAGAAATTATAAAAATATTAGACAAACTCAATTGTGATGGAAAAGACATAAAGATATTCAGAAATATGTATTGGAAACAAAAAAGCTGCGATGAGGGTTGACAGTAAAGTAGGAGAATTCTAAAATATAGAGATGGGCGTCAGACAAGGATGTGTAATGTCACAAGATCGTTTCTCCCTTTATACATTGGATATTATGAAAAACATAGAAAGCATGCTAAGAATAGTAGATGGAGGTTACAATCTGCATAAACTAAGATATTCTAACGATACAGTTCTTATTGGAGGGAGCGAAGAAGAACTTCATTCCATATTATGCATGGTAGTACAAGAATGTGAAATCACAGGTATCAGTTTAAACAGGACGGAAAAAAAAAACTTGAGACTAACGGGAATTGAACCAGTCCGTTCAACGGCACCAAATCGCCTAGCAACTATTGAACACGCGTTCTTCCGTACTTGACTAACCGCATCTCCAAAAAAAAGATGCGATTTCGTCAAGCCATTCAAATTAATGGCTGGACGAAATCGCATCTTTTTTTTGGTTTGAATGGCTTGACGAAATCGAATCTTTTCTTTTTTTTATGGAGATGCGGTTAGGCAAGTACGGAAGAACGCGTGTTCAATAGTTGATAGGCGATTTGGTGCCGTTGAACGGACTGGTTCAATTCCCGTTAGTCTCAATAATAATTTTTTTTTAAATTGTCCTCTGGCTTGCTACTTAAATTTACTTGTATAAACGAGAAAATAAGTAATGCTTACTTCAAAGAAATATATTCCGCCAAATTGCAAAATTACTGTAAATGATGCAAAATTAAATGAAGTGAATAAAGTCAAGTATATTGGCACCATTTAACATCAGATGACAGGTGCTCCAATAAGATCAAGGACATGATGGCACAAGCGGAATCAACATTTCCAATGCATACACGATTTCGTGTGATAAGATGTTATACTGAGCCAACCATTTATTATGGAAGTTAAGAATGGGTAGTAAACAAAAGTGCCCAAGATAAACTGGAGACAATTTAAATATGGTTCTTAAGAATAATGATAAAAATTCCATGGACAGCCAAGAAAAATAATGTAGAAGTTCTCAGAGATGCTTGAATAAACGATTATAGCGAGCATTAGAAACAGACAATCTAGATTTTTAGGACATGTGATAAAAAAAGTAAAACTTGAAAATTAGGTCTATTTATCTATCTATTCGCTAAACCCTTTATTGCCTTTCAGCGCCAGGGTTAGAATAGTTCTGTGGAAATGGTCTTCTTGTGTGCTGAATATATTGTGGAATTTGTCGCCTCTTTTAATTCGCTGGTCCATCGTTTTCGAGGTCATACTCTGCGTCTGCCTTTACTGTATCTGTGTAGCATAGCTTGCTGTGGTATGTTGTCTGATGGTAGTCTTCTGATGTGTGCAAACCATTTGATCTGTTGGCTCTTAATATACTCGAAGATTGGGACGGGGCCGGCTCTTTGTCTAATGTCCTCATTTCTCACAAGTTTACATTTGTCTTGTGCTGTCCTTGTCCATGTTTGGCTTTGGAAGCACAGCGTTGGCATAATAATCGTTTTGAATAGTGTTATTTTGGTGTTTAAATCTATATTTTTGTTTCTGAAGATTGTTGTCATTTAGTAACCACTGGAAATATCATCAAGAGATGAGGAAGACACAGAGAGAAAGTTGTGGGTTGTGACAGTGATACAAAAAGATGTCACCAACTGAATGCATTTACAACTAAAGAAGCAAGAGTTATCGAGAAGCATGATCGCCTACTTCACTCGGACGTGCACTTCATTAATTGATTGATTCTACTTTCAACTTCTGGTTCACATCTGCTATTACATGTTATTATGTGTCCATGATATTGATAATGTTCTACTTGTTGTAGTTTCTCTGAGTTTTACAATGAATAATAATAACAGCTGTGAGATAATGTATGCAATCGATCAATCAAATGTCATGATGAGTGGTAAAGGTAAGCGGTCACGTTTCTCCACAACTTATGTTTCGTGTATCGTTAATATGTTCAGTTCGTGAAAGTGGTTTCTGCCATATTTCTCTTTTTGTCTTCTTCTGTCTCTTCTCCCCTTGATCTTTCCGTTGCTTCCTAAATGTTCTAATTTTCATTTGTCATCACATGCATTAAAAATCTTGCCTCTCTTCATCTAATTTGTGACATAGTTTGTCTTTTTACTCCAGCATCTATGATGGATTTTACATTAGTTTTCTTTGCTGTCCATGTATTTTCATGATTCTTTTAAACAAAATACATCTCAGTTGCCACCAACTTATCTTGGGCTATTTTGTTTCTGCCCATGCTTCATATCTATAATAGAGAATTATCTCAATGTAATATCTTAGCACTCTAACTCACATAAGCATTTGAACTGTTTCAATTCATAGAATGTGTCTTATCTTTTGAAATGCTGATTTTGCTGTGCTATCCAACTGTTTATCTCATAGGAGCACTGGCTATCTAATGTTAAAGTTGTGTCCAAATGCGTGACTTATTCACTTGATATAATTTTACATCATTGATATTAATACTGCATTTTGGCAGTGTGTATTTCTTTGAAACAATCAGTGTTTCTGTTTTTGTCACGTTAGACTGAGACCTTCGTTTTCACTATCCTGTACTAACGAATCTAACAGGGCTTGGAGTTCTTGTTCTCTCTCTCTCTCTCCAATCAATATTGCAGCGTCAGAATATCTCAGATTATTCAGATTTAACATCCAAATGATATTGCTAGCGTGATTTCTATATTTCGCGTAATACCCTCTATATACACGGAGAAACGATTTGGTGACATTACACATCCTTGTCTGACGCCCATCTCAATATTTTGGAAATCTCTTACATTATTGTCAAACCTTATCGCAGCTGTTTGACTTTAATACATATTTCTAAATATCTTTAGATCATTTTCATCAATATTGAGTATTTCTAACATTTAAATTTTTTAATCATTTCTGAATGCACCTTGTAAAACTCTTCACTATAATTTATGAAGCACAAGAACATTATGTACATTTTGCAATTTTATACATTTGGTACATAAATATAAAGTGTGTGCCTAATTAAAAAACAATTCTGAGAGTTAATACATTATTCAATAATATAACAAGATCTGAGTGTTCCTGTATGTAAATAAATAATAAATTCATGTGAGAGTTAAATACCTATTGTTAAAATGCAAATTCCACGGTGATGTCTCCCTGCGCATGGTTCCTGATACCACTTTTTGTAACGTGACGGAAATTCTCTTTCATCACAGCTGTCTTGTTTACCTTGAGACATTTCAGTTGAAGAAAATATTTTAATTGATTTGTAATTAAGGTATAACATTAGTGTAGCAAAAATATTAATAAAAAATGTTGAAATTTATTTTCGAATTGCAAAATTAACTGTATTGAAGTGTGTGATCACGCAAGTGGTTGCGTCTGTGGATTTCACCAATGGCCCACTAGACATACCACCCATGCAACAGAAAACCTTAGTGGATAACATGCCGTTATATTGAGGTTATCTTCTTAGAGAAGCTTCATGGCACGTCATCTATACAATTATGCTTTTATTTTGTTGTTGAAATGTGTTTCATGTTTACCTGATTATATATGCAAGCACCCTCTGTGGATGGGAGGGAGCCAGAGATGTACTGTGCAGTACTGGGGAGGAGGAAACTGACAGTATGGATTTTTCCTATGGTTGAAACCCATCATAGAGGCACAGTGACTCAGGACGTGACAATCCTTTTGACTTGAACATTTGGTTGCATGCCTGGAGCAATAGAGAAGTTCGGCATAACCAGTAGTCAATTGGTGGCGGGGAATGAGCACAGTGAACCCTATCTTGGCTACAGTGGCTAGGAGTAGTGCATAGGTTCAAACCTACCTTCCTGGAGGTGTGATAGTTATTCTCTGGCTCTGTCCAAGGGTGGGCCGAAAATCCACGGACTTTCCAGCAATATAATGCCATTTAATGGCATTAGGTCAAACGGCATGAGCCCATGGACCGCTGCATCAGCAACCAACCAACCAAATGTGTGATCAATAGATAAGCTATGAAGTGTGTGATCAATAGATAAGCTTTAAAGTGTGTGATCAATAGACAACATTTGAAGTGTGTGATCAATAGATCAGCTGTGAAGTGTGTGATCAATAGATCAACCTTGAAGTGTGTGATCAATAGATCAGCTTTGAAATATATATATATATATATATATATATATATATATATATATATATATATATATATATATATATATATATATATATACACACACACAAATACAATCGATAAGAAATACATATAAAACAAAATCGAAACATAGATGTATGAAAGATACCCACACAAACTACACAATCATGTAAATATATTCACACTCAAGTGAGGGCTCGCACAAGATTAAGCGTACATATTGACACAGAATGAAGATATGTGCATTACCACAGACAAGTACTATTACAAATATATATATATATATATAATCAGGTATATACGCATGCATCCACATAAACATTTTCTCGCATAAGTAAAAGCAATAATATGATCATTCGCACACACACACAAATACACACACACACACACACACATATATATATATATATATATATATATATATATATATATATATATATATATATATATATATATATATATATATATACATGTATTCCCATAAACATTCATTCACATGCAGATATTACCATGCAATGTTATAACGCATGCATATGTACATATTTAAATGTGTCGCCTAGAATAATTGTATAGATACATCATCATCATCATCAAGTGCCGTCTCCGCAACGAAAGTTGACTGCAAAGTATCTGCAGCATCCCCTGTCTCATGCCTTGGAGGTGCACTCTGATGGACTGTAACCTGTCCATCGTGTGATGTTACTCTCCCATTTTTATCTCTGCCTACCTCTTGATCATTTCCCTGTGACGTTACCCTCAAGTAAGGTCTTCAATAAGGTGTCATGTATTTTAATGTGTCCAAAATATCCTATTTGCCTGATCTTTATTTCTCTTAGTAGTTCTTTTTTTCATATTAAGTGTTTTTAGTACGTCTTTATTCGTTTTTTTCTCTTTCCATGGTGTTCTCCCTATTCTTCTGTATATCCACATATCAAAGGTATCAATTATGTCTTCTAATTGTTTATTTAGTGTCTATATTTCTGAGCCATACATTAATATGGAATAGATGTAGCATTTTATAATTCTCATTTTTATCTTGTTTATAATTTATTTAGATATTAATATTTTCCACATGTCATTGATGGTACTTTTAGCCATTTATATTCTCCTTTTAACTTCTGTTTCACATCTGCCATCATTTGTGGCTATATGTCCAAGATATTGATAATGTTTTACTTGTAGTTTCTCTTTGTGTATGTTTATGTTTACCTCTTGTTCTTCCGTGTCTTTGCTAATTATCATGGCTTTTTTTTTAAATATTTATTTCTAGTCCGTATTCATTACTTGATTAATTGGCTTAATCTATTAGTCTTTGTAATTCATGTTCACTTTCCGTTAAAAGAACAGTGTCATTTTCCGTCAAAGGAACAGTTTCATCTGCAAATCTAAGGTTGTTTATTATTTTCCTATTGATCTTGAGTCCTGGCATTTCTTCTATATTTTTAAAGATATTCTCTGTGTAGATAATAAATAGTCCTGGCGATAAAATGCATCCTTGTCTTATCCATCTTCTTGTTAGTTAGTTAGTTAGTTAGTTAGTTAGTTAGTTAGTTAGTTAGTTAGTTAGTTAGTTAGTTAGTTAGTTAGTTAGTCGTCGGATCATCATCACTGCAAACTGGACAAATCCATTGTTGCTCCGATCTCTCCTTGAGTGTATCCGCCATCACACTTCTGCTGACAGTACCGGTCCTATGCTGGTTGACCATCATTCGTCTGCGCCCTCCAAAATGTTAACCTCTAGCAACACCGTATTTCATTCCCTAATCTTTAATCCTAGTCATTGAAAAGGAATCATCATCCACATTAGTCTCACTCTCGCGTGTTATATCTCTTAAAGAGTTTAAAACGTCAGCGCGATCCATTGCCCCATCGCCCTTTGCCACAATCGCACACGATGCCAGTTGATCCGTTCTTTCATTGCCTCGAACGCCCACATGTCCCGGCACGAAAATAAATGTAACCGCCTTCAAGCTCGCATTTCTCAAGGCCTCAATCCACTGTTCGCGAACGAGACCCACTTGTACCTTCTTAATCATACTCATAGAGTCACTCAAGATGCAGACCTGCGTTACCTTCTGTGTGCGTAGCCACTCAAATGCCTTGGTCACCGCCATAGTCTCCATGGTCATACTACTCGTAGTGACCGCAAAGGCACCACTTTCCTCCTTGATCGTTTTACCTGCGCACTGAGCTGTAAAGGCCCAAGCACATGCCTAATTACAGATCCATCAGTGTATATAATCACATCCCTCTCTTATTCTCACTGATTAAAGCCTGCACTTCTTTCTCCACAGCTGTGGGACACCATTCTCTGCATTCCCTGCTAAGTGATATTACTACTCTCAAACTTATCCCTCTTCTTATTTCTATGTATGGTGAGTATTTGTTTTCACACCTTATTGATGAAGTTTGTTCCCAATATATATTTCTAATCAATCTAATGTCTTTTCCATCTATTCCTATTTCTTGAAGACACTTGATTCATTGTTCATGTTGGACTCTGTAAAACACCTTGCTGTAGTCTATGAAGCAAATATAAATACTTTTAGGACTTTTATATATATTTATCTATCACTAGTCGGATACTCAGTATAGCTTCTATGGTCCCTATGTTTTTCCTAAAACCGAATTTTTCTTCACCGATCTCCGTGTCTATCTTGTTCTTAATTAGTTCATGTATTATCTTGAGAAGTATTTTAGTTAATGACTAATTAGACTTATTGTTCTATATTCTGTACAGTCCACATCCCTGGGTTTCTTAGGTAGTGGTATGAATATTGATGTATGGATACATAGAACCATGTACAATTACAATGACAAATAGAGGAAATGAAAGCTAAGATATGCAGATGATTGAACAAAATTTTAACAATAAGGTATACAAATGATTGACTAGAGTAGAAAATAATCACATGTTAAACGCCCTAAAAAATACAGAAGTTTGACAAACACAAAAATATTAACTAATGAACGTGTACAAAGACAAACAATTGCAATGATCAGTACAATACGGAAGTAGACGTTATCAAGAAGAAGTTGGTAAATCCAATGAAATGGTGACTAATGTTCATGGCGTGTAGTTGTAAGACTCCCATGTGACAAATGAGACGATAATTCAAAAACTGACGTTGCCGGTCACCAGTATAACACCGTAACAAACAAGTTACAGAGACATCAGAGCTACCATGATGTGACGTGCTGTTGAAATGATTAGTTAATCGGGAGTCACGATGATTCGTGATATCTCTCAAGTGTTCGTCGAATCTATCAACTAAATGTCTACCAGTCTCATCAATATACTTTATGTCAAAACGTTTACACATGATAGAGTATATTAGATTACGGGACACACATAAGAAAGAATCCTGAATATCAAAATGTGATTTAGGTAACTGTAGCATAGGAGTGAGAATAACAAAAGGGTAAGTCGAACAATTTCGTGGACAGTTCCTAGTTAACATTCAGAAGTGCATAGACTAGAATGAACCAAGAGATCACGAAGGTTCCTGTCCCTCCGAAAAGCAACTAGGGGAAGAAAGGGAAATGCAGGACTTTAGATAGCATCTATTTGCAAGATAGAGAAATGTCGTAATAAGATACGTAGTGCCGTCATATTATGAGGATGAGAAATAATAGCCAATATAGGGCGATCGAATGTATATTTAATAGATGGTATTATGGCATATGAACGTATGGCATATCCAGCATCTTGTGAGCATTAACCAGGAAATCAACATCGTCTTAGCAGAGACGAGGAACTGAGAGAAAGGGAGGAAATGACGATCATACCTTGAGTGAGATGGTGTGTAAAGAAGAAAACTGAGAAACAGTGGGCTTATAGTGAACGGACGTGGTAAGAGATGTGGATCCTATGGAAATACAGTTGTCGAGGAAGTCAACAGAGGTGGGGGAAATAAAATAGGTAAATTTGAGAGCTGAATGGAAACCACTCACAAAGTCAATGAAATGATTGAGGTCACCAAGTGCACTATCAGTAACCCGAAACCCATCGTCTATGTTGCGATGGAATATGTAAGGGACAGGGCCCTGATATGTGGTAAAGATAAGATGTTCAAGGTGACCCATAAATAAGCAAGCATAGCTGGGTCCCATCTTAGTACCCATTGCTACACCGCTAATTTGATTTTAAAAAGTGTCCATTGAATTCAACAGAATTCAAGGTGAAGACTAATTCAGCCAGTCGAAGAATAGTAGTGGTGGCAATAGACTTGTGCGGAGTAATGTTAAGAAAGAACTGTAAGGCCAGAAGTCCATCATTATGAGGAAATAATGTGTAGAGATAAACCACATCTAGAAGGAATATGTGATAGATGTGTAGAGGATCGAGAACGATGGCAGAAAAAAATGGATAGAGCATGGTTAGTATCCTTAAGCTAAGATGGAAGAGATGTGACAAGAGGTTGGAAGACACTGTCTAAGAAATCAGAAATAAGTTCAGTGAGGTAAGAACAGGCGGAAACAATCGGTCTACCTGAGTTAGGTAGATCCAGGAGTAGGGTAATAAAATTTTGATAATGCTTAATAACACACATAATGACACATACACAGTCATCATCATATTAATAATATTTCCAGTTGAGCTGTTTGGTCTTATCGACTCCGCCGTACAAACAACATAAATGACAGGAAGATTTGTCATAAACTCAAATTTTGTCAAAACTTATCTTCCTAATTTCATTTTGACGACATACATTTTTCCGAAATCTAACTGAACAAAACATAAAATATATACACATAGATATTATCAGAACCAAATATGTAAATATATGCAAAATAATGTAAACTGAATAGATTAATAAAAATATGCAAAATAATGTCAACTGAATAGATTATGTAAAAATATGCAAAATAATGTCAACTGAATAGATTATGTAAAAATATACAAATAGATAATAACTGAACATAATATGTAAATATTTGCAAATAGAGGTTAACTGAATAAAATATGTACAAATGTACCAATGGTTTTCAACTGAACAAAGAACCATACCTGTGTACGTGCCTTTAATTCCTAACTTCGGGTTTGCATTGAGCATTGTAAAAAATGTCTCGTCTGGAATTCTTGTTAATTTAGTCCAATTGAGAATTAGCTCTGCCGTTTTGTTGTTGACAATATAATCTACAAAGTTTCTATTAGAAGCAAAGAACACACACAAATATTGTTAAAGTTTTCTGTTGGAATTACTTAGTTATACTTCTATTTCTACTTGCGCTTGATTAAAACATGTCACTATTTGTAATTTTGTCTGCTCAATAATAAGCTTCACCGACATTTGCAGTGCATACAGGGATTGATAGAGTTTTAATTATAGTGTTGTTTCTATGGGCCAGTATATGTGTATCAACATCCCATGATGGGGAAATTCTTGAATTATGTTTTGCAGTGTGTACTGCCTGTTAATGGATGCGTTGTCAATGCTGAATGTTGCTCGCATGTGACTGCTTAATGTCCTATTCTGAGGCCTAGAATTACAATTTATTCTGGTTGATTATTTTATTGATCATTAATGATATGTTTTCAATCAATTAAGTGTTGTACCGAGTGGAGTAGACGATTATGTTTATTCATAACTCCATGTCATTTGTTATTGGTAATACGTTTAGTTGGTCACGTTCTACCTAGCCATTATGATAAGAATACAGAATCAACTTATCTCCGTATCCTCGTCTGTCTCTTCTCATCTAATAGAAGCCAAATTTCCGTAAATCGCCGTATTTTGTACGTTTTTTTTTCAAAATCTACGGCTGTATTGGCGTACATCGGCATCTACAGATTTTTACGTGAATTTCTGCAGCTCTGTTAATTTTGGAGTTTTTTTTACTCAATATAGTGGCGACACTGATGTTTTGCGAATTTTATTATTTTTCGTGGCAACACTGAATTTTACGGTATTTGTATATTTTAGTGACAACAGTTGTTTTTTTTGTACGGTATTTATTTTTTTAATTTTTTTTTACAAAAGTAGTTTTTGTGTGTTCTAACATTGATGTTAGTGGCAACACTGCTTTTAACACAGTACTTTAATTATTCTCTGTGATCTGGAAGTTGTTTTATACCAAATTTAAGGGAGTCTTGTTCACGTGCACTGACAGTGTATCTACAGTACCCATGTATCTGTGCGTAGGCCTATACATCTTTTATATTGTAAGTTTTTGTTCGCCTCCTAGGTAGTGTAGACTTAAAGTTGAATAATAAAATATGTAGGCGTAAATCCGATCTTTATAGTAAGATTTTCATAATACTTTTATATAGAGCTGATAACAATTAATTTAATTTTAATAGTTAACTTTTATAAAATTAACGATTAATTAATAGTTAATTCCGATTAAACCAAAAAGTCTGTAGTTACAGATATGGACAAGTATTTGAGATTTATTTAACAAAATAACACAAGCTTATCTCGTACTAATGTCTTCCGATAACCAAAGCAAACAAGCATATTAGCGGTATTTGGATCGAGTAATAAACGTGTCTTATTCACAATGTAATTCAGCAGAGCTAAATAAACGTCACGAAACTGAGGTAGCTGATATGAACAGACAAGACTTGGCTATTAATGCCAACTTTGAGCTTTCATTAAGCTTCCACCATTTTAGTGAATCAACTGATTCAGCAACTTTTTTATCGTTTTTATATAGCGGTGTAGTTCATCAGCAGCACTTTCAGTTTCAACACCTCCGCCTGAGTCAGACTCCATTAGCTTAATACGCTTTGATTTAGGTTCGCATATGGTTTAATTGTCACTGTTAGTACCATCATTAGTCTGCAACAGATCACCATTCAGACTAACTGCAAACTGTCGCCGAATAAGTGACTAAGTTCGTTCTTTTAAATCGTCTGACAAGCACTTCAAGTTTTTATATCGTGAATCAAGTGATGTTGCAATCTGTAATATTTCAATAGTGGTCATACCAACTACATGTTCTTTGAAGTCATCAATAGAAGCTGCCTTGAATCTGTCTATGTAGCCTGGGTCATCATCATTTACAATCATTTGCTTTGTCAATGACGATAACAGTGGCGATACACAACTACACGACACATACTGTTGGCCGCCATGTAGGACCGATGCCTTACAGAACAAGTTTAAAATTTCGACGTATTTTGAAATCTGTTCCCAATCATTATATAACAGTTTTGTACCTTTATATTGCTTTTCTTCTTGTGACATGTAGACGGTTATTGCTTCTCTGGTCTGCAGCAGTCTTTGCAGCATCACAAAAATAATGTTCCATCTTGTTGGAACAACTTGCTATAGATTGCGCAATGGTGACTCACCACAACTGTGTAACTAGATAGTTTTTGCAGCACTATGTGTAAAATGGCCAAAATGTTTCGATATTTACCAAACAATGTTTTGGTATCTGCGGCCTTAAATACATGCACTATGCTCAACTGTAGGCTATGAGCCATACACGGAATATGAGCAAAACCACTTTGATTAATAGCCAAAACCATATTCCGTGCATAATCTGTGACAAGAGCATTAATTTTCTTTATTTCCTATTCTGCTGGAAACTGCTTGTAGAATTCGGTAACATTGTTAGAATAGTGGCGTTCAACAACATTCACACATGTAAGGACAATACTTCGAAAATACCAGTCATTAGTAATCCAGTGGCCAGTGATACCACAGTAACTTTCATTCCCAAGAGATGTCCAAAATTAGACGTCAGTGCAATTGCAGTTGAGTTTTTTCACTGTTTCTTTAACACTTGCACTTCTGCGGTCATACATCTCATTCAACAATTTATCAATAGTTTGTCTGCATGGTAGAATGTAGTCTGCATATTGAAGCGCTATGCGTAATACTTGCTGAAGGCCGTCATCATCTACTATCGATATTGGTCTGCCACTACTAACTATCCAACTTGCAAGAGATATTGTAATGTCAAGTTGTACGATAGCACTCACTGGACGATCCGACTGGATACAAAACTGACTCCGATTAGTCCGCTTAGAAGTAGATGACGATGCCGCTATCAACTTACTAGATGAATCTGACTTTGCAAGCTGACGTTTATGGTACTGTAGCGGGTGTTTGTTGTGAAGATGATAAGTAAGTGATGTGTTAGATCCATGATATGTGAATGGTTTCTCGCAATGAATGCCACAAACAGTATCAGCGTTTTCACTATTTCGGTCAACCAACAACTTAAATCCATAATTTTCATGTATTTGCCCTGCTATAAGTTTTATATCTAATACCTCGATTACTCTAAGCCGCCATCTTACATTGTTTACGATCATTATCTCCTGATTTCCGGTATATTTGTTAGTGATGGGCGGAAAATTTGGAAATTGATTATTCGTTAATCCTAAATTAAATAGTTAAAAAAATTCACGATTAATCAATTAATTAATCGTTAATTACCGCAGCCCTACTTTTATAATAACGTGTATGGTATAGAGTTGAAAGAGGCACAGTAAACCTACTGCTGGAAATAAATTACAACAAAAATATCATTGTGTGTGTGTTCTGTCATATGATGCTGGTAATAAAGTAACACGCTTTATTTACAGCATATAGAAATATTATATTTATATATTCGATCTGTAATGAAATATTATAGTATTGATAATATATAAATATTGATAATGAATGTATCAAGGACTCCTTCAAATGACCTTTTTTATGGACCTTTTTCAAGAAATGCATAAGCATGAAACACGACAAAAATTAGCATTGCTGTAACAAAGAAATCTATAAATAATCACATTTATACTTTGATATATCGTGTTTCATGTTTATGTATTTCTTGAAAAAGGTCTCAGTTGAACCGAACATAAAAAAGTCATTGTTCTTTTGTTTATTGATATTTATTTATTTTTTACTTCGACAGTTAGGCTTTAACAATAAAACAATAAGCTCCGTAGTTTATATAGTATTTATCGCTTTTTAGATCATTTCAACCTCACATAAACACCCTCTATTATTGCCAATTCTGTAAAAGAACATTTTGTGCGCGCATTGGACTTGTTAGTCATTTAAAAACCTACTATTAACTTTATTATTTTTATTACTTATTGTTATTATTATTATGGTTCAGTTTTTGGTCATCGTCGACTACGACGGACGAAATCATCATCGCATTTTTGACTCTTCAGAACTAATGTTGTCGTTCAATAAGGATGCTTACTTTTTTAAATCTCTAACACTGTTTAACATCTACTTAGAAGAATCATCAGAGAAGTGTTAATCGAATTCCTTTCAACAACATCGATCGGAGGTGGCCAAAATGCTAATCTCCGCTTCACTGATGATATCGATCTGATCGCCACAGAAGAGGCAGAACTACAAGTGTTAACAACAAGGCTGGAAATATCTAGCAAAATACAAGATCAATGTAGAAAGGATTACGATTTTGTTGTTGTTTTGCATTCCATCCATAATAGCATGGAAATTCGCTCTATTTCCGACGGGAGCGTAGTTACGCTGTACCACCATTATGAGCCTAGTGGGCACAGCACATCCGATTTTGGCATTCCTTTTAATTTCTGGTGCGCTACCCTAGCCTGTGACAAATTTCAAATCTGTCGCCAGGGGAAATTTACTGAGTCTACGACGAGATGGTGTCTCCTTCACGTCTATCTTGAATGAGGTGTTACGCAGCCAGTGAACTTTTCTCGTATAGTTAGACGTATTGTGCCTGTGCCCATCGGGTACTGAATCGTCTCTCATCCGTGAGCATGGTTCCGATTTAGAAAGAACACAACAGAAGAGTAGGGTCGAGGCTTGCCTACCCTCTCTGCTGAAGTGTCGTTCACCAACGTCGTGAACCTCTCGTCCAAGTCTGAGTCTATGCACATATTTAGCTTTTCTCTTTAGATGCTTGTGCTTGTGCCCATCGACTACTGAATCTCTTCTCTCCGCGAGCATTATTATGGTATAAGAAAAAACTCGACAGTAGAGTTGGGCTCGAGCTGGAATCACCGTAACTAGACGCTTGTCTCTAGCTAACAATATCTTAGTTCGGATTTCCAGGAACATTTTTTCTGTTCTCTTTGCACATGACGCTGCCCTCTAGCGCTGTGCTGCCCTTTCAGTGTACTCAGTATGGTATTCTTATGGTGACTTATGGTACCAATTCTTAACATTTTTGTAACATCTGCCCACTTCGTAACATCCGCATTGCTCACAACTCCAATGCTTCCGCCGTACTGACTAGATTCACTGTGTGTCGACAATGCAGGTACGCGTGTTGGTGCAGAGTTGGGAATATTACCAGTCTCTTTTGAAGTCAATTCTCTTTCCACCTGCTACCTACACATTCACGGACACGATCTCCAAAACGTTCAGCCAGAATCAGCACGAACAGCTGTATTTATATTTCCAGGATGCATCACGAGGAGGTACTTTTTTGATGTTTGTTATCTGCTAACCCTGGGTCCGACGAGAGCAATGCAGTAACCTTTGCACCCCAAAATTTGGTGAATATGAGTAGTAATTTAGTTCCAACCAATATAGAGCTTATCAACTGAAGGCTTGAGAAGATTTCGACGTTTATTTATCAGGGGCCCAGACTAGTGGTGATGATGAATCAACAACAGAGCTTAAGAAAAGACTTACAATGGTCATGATCGCCATAACAAGATTAACCACCATTTGTAAATGGTAGATCATCACCAGTGTTAAGATTGTGTCATCTGACGTATTCTTTACAAAACATAATCTTCCATATGAATCTCATATGAAACCCCTGCTATCTCTGGCAGGTTGTTCCGCATCCTCTAGCGAAATGTGCATGCATTTCTGAATATATCTTGTCCAACGACGTCTTTGTCTACCTTTGCTTCTACTGTCCATAATGTTAAAACTGACTTATATAAATCTTTGGTTTTGTTAATATTTATATATGGCTGTGAGAACTGCAGACTTAGAGAGTAGAATCCAGGCGTTTGAAAACATACGCAAAATATGTGTATTAGGTACATGTTACTGATAATATAAGAATAATGTTTTTGTGCATGATATAATTAATTTATTAGCGGATCAACAAGAAACCACTATTATTAAATGTGAAACTTTGTAAACTCCGGTGGTACGGGCACGTGACGAGACATTCGTCGATGTTAAGAGATGTTCTTCAAGGTACGGTGGAGGCTGAAGAAGACGAGGTGGCTAGAAGAAGACATACCAGGATAATATAAGACACTGGACAGGGTGTTAAGTTTCCAAACTCATCTGGATGGTAGAGGATAGAGATCCTTGGAAATCTGTCTGCATCAAATGTCTCATTGTGACAACCTTGTGACCTTGATGGGTTATGGGTTTATTCTATTATTATTATTAGCATTTTTCATATTTTATTATATATATCTGCACAATTATATAAACATAGATTTGCCAGCAACAAATGTTTTTAAACCAACATAAGGAACATTTGTTGTATACCAAGCACCCCTCTACCCTTCATTTTCAAATGAATCTACGATCTAAGGTAATGAACTCCCTTAGCGTGTAATGTCATTGTGACACGTGGCATATGATAATCTTGCTGAGCTTCCGTTTTCAATTAGGTAAGGATACCATTGGTCCTCCTTGCTATGTTTTCCATTCGGCAACTTTTAAAGTCTGGGACCAATATCACACAGACAGCGAGACAGTGGCTAAAGAATTAGAGAATGCACTTTACGAATTGTGTTTTGGTTTTGTTCAAATCTTTCGCTGGAATTCTTGTAGTATAACAGTGTGCTGAAATAAATTTTTTAGTCGAATAGTGTCCAGAGCAGTATTACCATTGACGTTTGGGGAGTAACTTCAGATCGCCCTAGGAAAAACCCCCAGATAACCCAAGACTATATAATTCAAACTGAATAAACCCAGGGACATAGTAAGGGTAGAGAGTATACACATAGAAAAGATGCATTTGTCCAATTGTGTGCACAATTTCAACGTTTCCAAGAGATAATTGTAAGAGACTTGGTAAGCTTTCGGGGAAAATAGTTGATAGTTGAAAAGAGTGGGGATGTTTTATCCGCCGTTTTGGCTACATTTCACTGATATGCCTATACTAAAAAAAACCCAGATTAACACAAATTTGTTCAACGTAGCCCTAGCACCCGAGACGATGGCCAAAAAATTCCATATGGAGTGAAAACAAAATCAGGTCAGGCATCGCTGGTCCAGACAACAGTTAATTACACTTTATGTCACAGTTTTCATTACGTCAATGGCCCGATTCATCCATCTTTGGCGGCTTACAACTTTATGTATTAACAAAATCTACTTCCTTACCTGTGAGCAGTAATGTGAACCGAACCCGTAGTTTGGACCAAACCAAGTGGCGCAGTCAAACCCTTAAACCTCCATTTGTATGATTCGTTGCTGGGGGCAAAAAGAAATTAATTTAACAACCGCTGCAGTTTCATAGTTTCCATATGAATAGAAAGAAAAACAAAAGCACTATTTGTTAAAGTTTTAAAAGTGCATTAACTAACAAGCAGTTCAATCAATCAATCAAGTACCATGCCGAATAGTTTAGGCAATCATGTTTCTCCTCGACTCTCTGTCTCTTGTGTTGTCAATAATCTCGGTTGGTGAGATTCTACCGTGCCAAAATACAAGGCCATCTAGTAACTTTTCTCTTTGTCGTCCCCTATCTCTTCTCCTCTTGATCTTTCCAGTGGTTATTAAGTGTCAAGATGTGTTCGTCTCCGATCATGCCTTAGAAACCATGACTGTCTGCCATTAATGTTTCAGATGACTGCCCTTTTTACTCCAGCATCAATGAGAGCCTTTGCATTATTTTTCTTAGCTGTCCATATTATTTTTATCATTTTTCTAAGAAACTGCATTTTTGTAGCCTCTAATTAACTTTGAATTATTTTCTTTACAGTTCATGCTTCACATCCATAAAAAAGAATTGAAAAAGTTCAAAAAACCGAAACAGCACATTTGCGTACATACTAACAGCATATATATATATATAATAAATTTATGGAATGTAAAACAGAAGAAATATTGATTATTCCCTATTAAATCACGTTATAGCAATATGAGCTACGCATTAGTCTCCTCGAACAGATCTCAAATGCACTGCATTCTGATAACTTATGAAGCTTACTAGCAAAGTCCATCATTTCTCACACTGACTACAGGCAATTAGTTCTACTTGCCAAAACGATCAGAAATAGTTATGAACATTACCAATATTAATTCAATAAAATAAGCTAGAAACGAGACACAGCATAACGTTGCTAGTTTGTTTTATTTACTAATCGATATTATGTACTTACTGCGCAAAACTGAAATTCAAGAGGTAAATGCAGGAATAGGGTAATGAAAGTTTTGCAAATAACTAATGACACACATTATAACACACATATGTCGACGTTTTCACCAAAAGGCCTTTATCAAGTCCAAAATTTAAACGAAATTAAAACATACAACACAATACGAACAGTAATAATATTAACGTTCACATTAGCATGTGTAATAAAGATTTACCGGAAGAGGTGAAATGACAAACAATGTGAATGTTCATATCCTAACTGTTTGTTTTCTATTGTATGTTTTAATTTTGTTTACATTTTTATTTTGAAAAGGCGTTTTGGTCGTAACATCGGTATGCGTGTATCATTATGTGTGTCTTTAGTTATTAGCAAAATTTCATTACCCTATTCCTGGATTTACCTGTTTTATTTACTAATATTGATTTGATAACACTTATACCTATATCTATTCGTTTTGATATTTGCCCTGTGTTACCCCAGCGGTATTTCATGTTGCCCGTTGCTTCCCGACACTGGATCTTTATCTCCTAAATCTACGTATACAGGACACCACATTTGGCACTGAGGATCCCTCAATAGCAGTCCGACCGTGTCATCAGTAGCTGTATAAACATCCAGCAGTGATTTGTTCTCTTTTGGCGTTCTGCAGCAGGTGGCTTTACATTCAGAAGTTGGGAACCTGATGCACTGTTTCCTACATTATGAAAGTATCAGTATTTAGTAGTAATATGAGACGAGATTTTCAGTGATCGAGTGAGACCCTACCCTTGCTAGAAGGATAGCACTTTATACTTTACTTAGTTAATACGTCTGCAAATCATCATCAATACATATAACACATCCACATTTTTAAAATCTCCCCCTTGGGATGTCCACAATTACACGACGACTGACAATTAAAGTTATGTTGGTTGAAAAAAAAACTTGTTTCAATTCATAATGACGTTCATTTCTGACGACACCACATTTCACGTCCAGCTCCATTATTGTGGATATGAAAAATGAATCACCGGCCTCATTAAATTATGTTGTCTGACCATGTAGCTTTTCGTAAAAAGTTCAATATGTTGGTCCAGTCCATTGACCTGCCGCTACATACAATGGTAAAACTTTCCGGTATATCTGCTCTCTCACTGTTTTGGACATTCGAATGATTAAGCACAAAAATGAATGTAACATTTTCCAACTTTGACCTCCCAACAGCCTCAAGAAACTAATCACGAATACTCCCCCTGCCCGTATTACTCTTCATGTTTAACCAGCCCTACATTCACAGGAAGGTGACCACTTGAACAATAAACTACAAGTATTGTAACGATAAGGCTTGAAACCTCTTGTGACAATTAACTAAAATTATTGACCTTTTTATATATACCAGGTGTCCATTGAGAAAATTTGTTGAAAACGGTAGCCACGGACCAAATATAAGCTGAGAACTTGTACTCTCACGTATTATTCTTCATATTTGAAGATGTAATTATAATATCATACACAATTACTCGTGACGTATGAAGATTGAATTAGAATAAGGTATTCTATTACTCTTCGAGTTTGAAGATTGAATTAGAAAATGGTATTCAATTACTCCTTATATCTGAATATCGAATTAGAATATGGTACGTAATTACTCTTCATAATTGAAGTTGGAATTAGAATATGGTATTCTATTACTCATCATGTTTGAAGATTGAATTAGAATATGGTATTTTGTTACTGTTTATGTTTGAAGATTGAATTAGAATATCAATTACTCCTAATGTTGGAAGATTTAAATAGAATATGGTATTCTATTACTCTTCATTGTTATTTGAAGATTGAATTGTAATATGAAACTCTAATGTATTACTCTTCATATCTGAATATTGTTATTCCACAGTTAGATTTGTGAAGTTGAACAGCAATTGTTCGAAGGTAAAATTATGAATTGGAATATTTTAAATTACATTCAATGACATGAGGAACCTATTAATATCAAAAGAAATCAAATACTAAAAATGAGAAGTGTAGACTGCTACATCTATCCTACAGTAATGTATGACACAGAAACATTGATAATAAACTAGCAACTAGAAGACAAAATATATGACCCTGAGATGTGGATATATAGAAGAATAGAGAGAGAGAGTTTCATGAAGAGAACTAGTAAAATAATAAACACACAAGAAATGTTGGACATATTAAATGACATGACACCATGTCAAAGAGCTTATTTGAGTGTAAAGTTGGGTGTCGGTGAGCAAGATGCAAGCAGAGATAAACAGGGGGGAAGGGGAGAGTGAGGGAAACATCACGTGATGTACAGGTTTACAGTATAAAATACTAGAAAGTAGAGTGTACTATCAAGACAAGAGACATAATATGTTGTACGCCCGTTGCAGCCAACATACTCCGGTTTGTTGTAGAAGTGGCACATGATAATGATGAGCACTTGGTTAATGGTGATCATCATCACGTGACATTCTTTCTAGAGCGTTGCCTTTGATGTTTTGAACCCGACTCTCTCCTGTGCCAGTTCCTCATGCGCCTGCCTCCTCCAACGATATCTTCATACAGTCTTTAATGTCATCTGTTCATCTCCTCTTCTACTTCCAGGAATTCTGCCCTCTAATATACGTCTGTCCGTGCCACTGTTTCTTTTTATATGTCTGAAATATTTCAGTTTTCTATGTAAAATTGTATTCACCATCCATCCTTTCTCCATAATCAGAATATTCAAAACCTCACTATTGCAAATCTTTTCTGTCTTGGAAATTCTTAATATTGCCTTATCACATTTCTAAATAGTAACGCAAAATGAGGTAAACAGGTTACTAAAACACTTACCTAGCCTATTAATAAAAATATATTTAAAAAAAACATACAATAAAACTAAACAGGACAATTCTCCACGTAACGGCTCAAATTGAACCTTTTTCAAGAGACAAACAACAGAAAACGACAAAATAAAAAACAAAATAAAACAAAATTTGATCTATTTTGTTTTTTATTTTGTCGTTTTCTGTTGTTTGTCTCTTGAAAAAGGTTCAATTTGAGCCGATACGTGGAGAATTGTCCTGTTTAGTTTTATTGTAAGCGGTGCCGGCTTACTTAAGAGTGATATTCCTCTATACTTTGTGCAGTCCCTCTTACTGCCTTTTTTTTCTTCCAGATGAGAACAATCACCGCTGTATTCCACTCTTGTGGTGTCTTTTGTGTCTTCCATATCACATTGAACACTCTGTTAACAACTTTATACCTCTGTTAACATTTTTATTAGTTCTATAGGTATGCCGTCTATTACTGGTTCTTGTTTGGTGCATATTTAACTGCGTCTTCAATTTCTGATTTCATGATATATGGTTCTAGGTCTTCTTATATTGTTTTATTGTTGTGATCTCTTCTCCTTCCTTTAAGTTTAACAGCTGCTTGAATTAATTTTTCTTGAGGGCCTATTTTTAAATTATTTGTCTGCAACAATTTTCCTAATCTGAGGTTCTACAAAGATACATTCCTTTATCTTTGCATCACTGACTTTAGCAAACTTTTCGCGAAGATAAGTGAACGATTTGCTCGTTTTATCTAACGATTTTACAAAATTCTTAATCCGTCCCAACTTTACATGTAACGGTGGTAATATGATGCTGTCTTTGTTAACTAATGGATGGTGGATTACATTTGTATGCCCAGCTGTACATGATCCCTGATAATCCACACCTTTCATGCATAATGTTCATGTCTGTTGCAGCTGTCCTCTTCATATAGGAGGTAAGAAAATTTAGTCTGCATGCCCTTGACAATTGCAATGACCTTTAGGTCTCCACAAATCCACCATTGGTAGTTATTGCAGTTTATTTTTACCACAAGTAAAGCCATATTGTCATAAGTTTTTCTTTTATATGAACAGAGTAGGCGAATGGAATTGATGAAAATACATTTCCATTATGCAATAATACAGCTTTTGGACTAGTTTTGCAAGAGTCAATGAAAAGTCGTCATTCGTTGACTGTGTGCTCATGACTGAGGTGCACCATTAGACCGTTTACATCTTTGCAATAACAAATGTCATCATCCACTTGACAATATTAAACGAGTTCTCTGTGTCTATGAGGACATTCAGATATCAGTAAAGTTTTTCTAATGAACACAATCGGTAAAACATCCGCACACGTAACACAACAAATCAGCAGAATTTCCACAACTTCTAGAAGCCATATTTCGCTCAGAATTATTTCCAAATATAGTAACTCTTTTAAAAATAGCGCAACATATGTCAGACATGTTTTAGCAGTATAAAAAGTAGAATTATTTTACATTATATTAATTTTTTAAAGTTATATAGTATAAATAAAACGGACCATATAATGGTTTTCAATATATATATATATATATATATTTATTCCCAAATATCTCAAGAACCCGACTTGATAGAGATAACGGATTTCAAATATGAAATCAGCGCTAGACACTGACATAAAAACACTTATTCTTATATAAGAAAGTACAATGTTGTTGGACAGTGTTATTAGTGTATGTAAACTCAGCTGTTCCAACCATTCCTGTAGTGTGTGAATTTGTGGTGCGTTGTTGTTTATTTGTTTTGTTAGTCGTTTTGCTTCCACTAAAATCTTTTCTTCCTTTACTTGTCTCTATATCCCGGTTGCCAGTGTTTGGGTTCTTTCTTGTATTGTGCTCTTTAGAAGTATCCAGTGACTGTGTATGTTTTCAGTTGGTATGTTTTCTGTGTATGTTGAGATTATCTCTGTCATATGGTCTACATACACTTTGTTTTGTTGCAATGTGTTGTTAAATTTCTAGTGAGGAGATCCGTTTGAATGAAATGATTGTGTGTGTAGTGGTGAGTGTTGTCATCACTTCTTTGTGATCTGTGAATGTGAGTGTTTCTGTTAAGTGCTTGATTTCTTCTTCTTCTTCTTCATCGTTCTTCAGTCATATATCAGGTTACAGCACCAATAGCTTCAATGAATTGTGTGATTCGCTTCAGGTCATCCATGGAACCCCTCAAGTCTGGAAGCAGTGCCGTCTCAGTAGGCCATATTTTATCCCTCTCTTCTTGGTAGAATTGACAGGCATGAAGAATGTGTTCTGCAGTCTCTGTGTTTAGTCCACAGTTGCACAGGTCTGTTTCACCAATCTTCAGCTTTCGGAACATGTGACTTCTCAGTCTGTTGTGACCAGTTCGTAGTCTGAAAATGATGGTTTGTTCCTTGCATGACATTTGGTGGTAGGGATCATTTGGTTCTGCAGTTGGGTGCATTTGCTTCCACTTTTTCTTATATTCTGCTTTTAACATGGTCTTACTTTCATAGTACGTATTATCATTTTCTATTTGTTCCAGTGATCCCCCTTTCATTGCCAGGAGATCATCTTTTTCATTTCCAGGTATGCCACAGTGACCTGGGATCCACTGCAGTACTGTTTCTTTGGTGGTACTGCTGAGGTGTGGTAAGCAGGCCGATTTGAAGTGTGTGACTACTTGAATTTGTATAACTTCAGTCAAGACATGATGCTCTGTGGTATGCTGTGTTTGAGTGTGTAGTTTCTGTTCCCTGTGGGTGTGTATGTCTGTAGACATCAATTAAATTATGTGTGTCAATTATTGTTTGTAGTGTGTCTAGCTGATTTGTGTGTTCTCTATGTGTACCTTTCAACTGTACCTTGACATTACTGCCTACTATATCTATCTCATCTAGAACACAATTAAAATCTCCAGCCAATATTATATTGTGTCCTCTATAAAAATGTATGAGTGTGGTTTCCAACTGATCGTAAAAACAAGCGGTTGGTACCTGTACGTGGATGGTGCATTAATGTTAACTGTTGTGTATGCATGCGTATTGTTCTTAACCTGAACTATTGCCATCTTGCCCTCACTATCTCTGTTCTCGTGGACTATTTCCCATCTGTCTGATGTTTGTGAGACGGCTACACCTGAATCAACATTCTGGACACTAAGGCTAAAATATGAATGTTTCAAGTCTAAGCGTGTTGTTGTTCATTGTGCGTGTGTTTGTGTGCGTATACTTGTCTCCTGTACTAAGATGAAATCTGGTTTGCATCTGTGTCTGAGGGATATTATTTGGTCTATTTTTGTGCGCATACCACCTGTATTAATACTATTCTTATTTCTTCATTCATATTTTGGTTTCTTAGAAAACATAAAATAATAACAACTGAGTTACATGTAATTATATATGTAAACATGGTAAACAATTCGAAAATCTTCACTTTGTATTGTGGTTCTCCTTGGTATTGTCTAGGACAGTTATGAGGTTCGGTGAGTCATCCGATGTTGATTTTGACTTTTGCCGTGGGGGTCTTGGTTTTATCAGCTGGACTGTAGGGTGTGATGATTCTGTCGTGTTTTGTTGGAGTGATATTGTTTTGATTTTTATCCTTCTGGTATGCCTGCGATGGCGTTGGACATTATGTGTCTTCGTGTACTGGTTGTTTTACAGTTGTTGGACTTGTAGGGTCCGATGATTGTCTTCGTCTCTTCCTCTTAATTTGGGTGAAGCCATGTGCCTCCGTTGTAGCTTCAACTTGTGGTTTCGTATGTGGTGTTGTTGTTTTCTGTTTGTGTGGTCGTTTGTTTGAGAGACATTTATTCACAAAGTGTTCTGGACTACCACAGTGTGGGCATTCTGTTCGTCGACCTGGCACAGTGATCATTACTTTCATCGTGGTATCTTGGTCTCCCTAACTGCGCAGTTCAGCATAGTGAGGTAGGGTTTTTTGGTGTTGTTTTTTGGCCAGCAGACCATGACCCAGAGGTCTGGCGTTGTTTCTATGCGACTGATGGTAGCTTCTGGATCCCAAGATAGCTGTGCCACTATTTTTGTGTTGACTGTTTTCAGTGTGTGTGGCATCTAATTTATGGTTGTCCTTGTCCTTTCTTTCGCCACATGCTCACTATGTACTGTCACACTAGGGTCTGTGCATTTATATGTCTACACATGCAGAGGTGCGTAATGGACAGCGTCGACTTCCTGTTTTAGGAGGATGAAGCATTTGAATGTCGTTTCACGTCTATAAATTGATTTTATCCCCTGCTGTGACACTCCGCCTGAGCCAGAAAGGATACTGGCGATACTTGCAAATGATGTTGGGGCAGCTAGCTGTTCCGACATAGTAAGCACGACATAGTAGCTGTTCCGACATAGTAAGTATTTGCAATACAACAAAATTATCGAATTGGTTAAAAACTTGCCTGTTTCCAAAATATAAATAGCACTGTGTTGTCTAGAAGTTGTGTGAATTCCGAAAACAAATGCAATAAAATCACTACTACACACAATACTAATTTAAAACTTCACCGGTAAATACTTGATTACACACAGCAAAACATTGTACAGTTTTAGTAAAAGGCAAAATATTTTTACGATATTAGGAGGTACCAGAGTTTCTTAAATGTACTGATGTCTGTGAGGATGCCATTTACATATCTGTACATGCTTGTACATGTCTGTGTAGGCACCTTCAATACTTCTCTGTATTGACTGTTATATATATGATTTAATATATATATATATATATATATATATATATATATATATATATATATATATATATATATGTGTGTGTTTATAATATATGTATGAGTATTCATGTATATTTTAAAATGTATATATGTGTTTTTATATGTATATGGAATATAATTCGCTGGAGGACTCTTGTGTGCTGACGTATCCAATGTGGTACCCCTACGACTCTGAAGGGTTACGGGTTTATTGATTGATTGATTTATATGTATATGCATGAATATCTTCCTTTTCCTCCTAATTTTCGACGATGTATATCGGTAGTCCCATCTCCATATATGTTTTTGTGTGATCTTACGCATGTACACTATTTTGTATGGTTCTACATGTCTGTGTGTACAGTTATCATGATTGACGTGAAGCATTTTATTAACCAGGTTTGACACTTATTATTCATTCTCTTGTATCATTTCACTGACCTCGTTCGATTATCATGTTTCTATGGTGCGTTCAATCGAGTACAACTATTTGTTATAACGAAACAGGATTTCATCAAACGCAATGAAATATGGTTGTATGATCATCACATTGTATTTACAGTCTTGTGTGTTTATTTTTGGTTCGTTTGTTTTCTTGATAGTGTTCCCTACTAGTATGTAACGTGAAAAAAAGACCTTATTCCTTTGCTTTTTTTTAAATATTTATATTTGAAGTTTCTATGCTATTTATTAGTAATATTACTAATCAGTGAGAATAATACTACGAGTAGTATGACCATGGAGATTATGGGGTTGACCAGCGCATTTGAGTGGGTAGGCACACAGAAGGTAACACAGGTTTGCATCTTGAGTGACTCTATGAGTATGATTAGAAAGGTACAAATGGGTCTCGTTCGCGAATAGTGGATTGATGCCTTGAGAATGGCGAATTTGAAAGTAGCTACACTTAGTTTTGTTGGTGTTCGAGGCAATAAATGAGCAGAACAACTGGCGTCATGCGCGATTGTCGCACAGGACAATGGGTGGACCTGAGGCTTTGAGTTCCATAAGAGATATGACACACGAGAGTGAGACTAGTGTGGATGATGATTCCTTTTAAATGTCCAGGATTAAAGATCAGGGTTGAAATGCGGTGTTGCTAAAAGTGAACATATATGAGGACGCAGAAGCTTGGTGGCCAACCGGCAGAGGACTGGTACTGTCAGCAGAAGTGTAATGGCGTATACACTCATGGAGAGATCGGATTAAATATGGAAGTGTCCAGTTTTCAGTAATGATTAACCTGACGACTAACTAACTAATAATACTTTATCATAGGTGTTATACACATCTGTTTCAATTAGTACATCAATCTTTTGTCAGATATAGCTACTGTAATGACACATTTAGCATTCCCCTACACCTGCCTAGTAGTATGCCACAAAAGAACATAGATACAATGTCAGGTGTTATTCATATCTTTGTTATCCATGGAGACCATTTAACAAAAGACAAAAGTAAGACATTGAAACAAGACATGCAGTTAAATGACTTTTTCCACAGTCTGGAGGTTGTCAACCAATCTTCTAACTTTCATTATTCGTCTCAAAAAATGCCTGATATGTCTGAATACAAGGTAATAACCCATTTATTTGTAAGTTCTGGTAGTGGTTGCCACTGCCGGATCAAACAAAATGAAGAAAAACACTTCTTGCGTTCACATCGAAAAAAATAGCAATAATAGCCGTCCGTCGCTGATTGTCTTATCAATTGTTATTGGCGATGGCAACAGTTTCAGATTTGTGCTGTTGCACATCTCTGGTGTGTGCGGAGATGACTGGAATGTCCAGTCCAGACATAGAAAGAATCCCATGCCACATTTGGACACACGTATGGTCAGAGATGGAGGTCTGTGAGTTTGTTCTGTATTTTCATGCAGCACGTTTTCTCTGTGCCTCCGAGACTTGATGCTTCTCGATGACGCATGCACTCTTGTTGTTGGTGCTGCTCGGAACTTGACGATTCTGAGCAACAGGCTTCCAGGATACGGTATCAATGTTAAAGTTCTTTAGGAACACTTTGATGGAGTCTTTGAAGCATTTATTTTGTCAATCGGCTAGTAGTTTTCACTTAAAGACTCATCGGCGGTTTTAGGATGCGTTTTTCATACATGCGTACAGCATGTCTATCAGTTTCAGTCCCTCTGCAGCATTGTATGAATGTTTGGAATATTTGCTCTAGCGAAGACTTCAGTCTCGGGTACTTCATCCTGTTGCGGTGTGGAAGTGATTTAACAATCTGACGTGTCTGGTGTACGCTCTCCGGGTCTCACAAGCGTATAGCAAGGTAGTGATCACAGTGTCACAATACACATTTAGTTTTGTGGGGAGTATAATGCCCTTTTGTTTTCAAAAAGTGTTGACCAGTCTGCAAAATACAACAGTTGCTTTAGAGATTCTGTTGTTGATGTCTTTGGCACCAATGCCGTCGGCTAGATAGAGATAACTGTCAAGATTAGTGAATCTGTCGGCTTGTGCGAGACAATTGTTATTGATCTTGAAATAATAAAGTAATATAATAATAGTATATACAATATACAACAATCATAATACAGCTACTTACCACTTATGAAATGACATAGCATCGGTTGCTCCACGATAAGCCGTGAGTATTTTTACCAGCTCGTAGTTGGTTTTGAGGGTAAATTCTTGACCTGTTAAATTGATGAAATATTTCCATTTGGGATATTTCCATAGATCTTTCATGCATATTAATTCTGGCTCTAGCACGCTGAACCATCCCCACTGAACCGCTATTCTCCTACTAGAGAGGAAAACGTTAGGAAAGCATTTAGCAATAGATGCAACAGCCGTGTAGAAATCACTTGATGCTTTCAAATCTACATGTATACAGTAATAATTCTGTGGACGGTAAATGGCCCTTAAAAGTCGTTCAATCATTTCTGCGTTTTTGTAGACGAGCATAGAATATGCAATAGGAAAGTCGTCCTCTTCTTGTGTTAGAGCAGACATGATATACCCTCGAGTTGTTTGAAAGTTTTCACAATTTTTGCTTAAATTGACATACTCGACATCTTTTATTGGTACGTCTGCTAGTCGCCCTGTTGTATTCATTTTTGCATTAAGTATTTTAATACCAGCATACAAGGCGCTACAGTTTATTCCTGGAACCTTTACAATTTCTGTAATGTTTATTAACCGTTTCTGCAATGCGATGTTAACACCTTCCGTAGCATGTACAGTATTTATGTAGTCCTGTCTGTTCATTGAGCAATTAGCATTACCATTGTTGTTAGTTATGTTGCATATTACATTACTAGACGACCCATTGGAAGGTAGGCGGTTGGTATTGTCTGCAAATACACTATTATCATTAAACAATAAAGTATATCTATTCCAATCGTTGTTGGGGGCTACTATAAACATAAAGAAGAGTCCACAGACGCCGATTAATAAAACAATACACATAAGTTTCTTTTTTGGGAAACTTTTGAAATGTTTGGATTGAACTGTTGAATCCATGGTAGTATTTAGCGATGATAAAATAGACTTGCCCTATATAAATACAAACAAATAGTTATATATATATATATATATATACATACATATATATATGAAAATTTTAAATAGGAAAATTAGGAAACTTTTAACTTTATACATTCAGGAGGAGATTACCATGAACTAGGGGTAAGAATACCGATCAAGAAAGAAATAGAAAAATATATCAATCGTGTACTATACATATAATGTCAGAATGAAAATGCTAAAAATCAAAGCAAAACCATTTGATCTAGCCATTATGCAAACACATACACCAACTAGATTACACTGAAGAAGAAATAGAACAATACTATGAAGACCTACAACTACTCAAACCAGTAAAATCAACAGACATTTGAATAGTCATGGGAGATATGAATGCAAAAATAGGGAACGGAAGACATAACAACATTGTAGGGAAATTTGGACTAGGGACAAGAAATGACAGAGGAGAAAGACATATGCAGTTCTGTGAAGAGAACAACATGACCATATGTATCACATTCAATGAACATGAAAATAGATTATATACATGGATAAGTCATGTAGACAGAATGAGGAATAAATATAGACTATATTATGATCAACAACAGATTTAGAAATAGTGTGAATAACACTAAAACATATCCAGGTACAGATATCAACTCTGACCATAATCCAGTGCTGTGAAAAATACATGTCAAGCTTAAACATATAGTACATAGAAGAGTACAAGAAACACACAAAGACGCATCAGCACTAAAACAACAAGACATACAATAAAAATACCTTGTAAATGTAAGGAATAGATATGAACATCTAATGATAGAGTGCATGGAACAATACAGAAGGGAAAATTCAGAAGAGAAAATAGACAATAAATGGGACAGCCTAAGGAAAGGTATTCAAACATCAAATGAAAATTTACCAATAAGAAATACCAAGGACAAACAAACATGGATGACAGATGAAATATTAGAGAAAATGTCAGAAAAAAACAAAGCTAAAAATACCCAAAAATACACAATTATAGACAACGAGATACGTAACATGTGCAGAACAGCGAAAATACAATGTCTAAAAACAAACTGCAGTGAAATAGAGATGTCCATACAACAGAAGGCAACATTAATGCATAAGGAAATAAGGCTGATCACAAATAAGAAAAATCCTATAAATGGGGTGGCTACATTAAAGATAAAAATGGAAAAATAATATTTGATAAAACAGAAGTACTTACAAGATGGGCAGATTATGTGATAGAACTGTTTGCTGACCAACAGAACAAAAAAACCAACAATACACAACAATGATGGACCAACAATACTGAAATCAGAAGTAGAACATGCAAAAAAAAAATCAATAAAATGTGGAAATGCTGCAGGCTCCGACAACATAACAACAGACATAATAAAAACTCTAAATGATTTTGGTGTGGATACTATCACAGAACTTTGCAATGACATATATGAAACAGGCCACATACCTAAAGTACTAACATCATCAATATTCATACCACTACCTAAGAAGCCCAGGGCTGTGGAATGTACAGAATATAGAACAATAAGTCTAACCGGCCATTTAACTAAAATACTCCTCAAGATAATACATGAAAGAATTAAGAACAAGATAGACACGGATGTCCGTAAAGAACAATTTGGTTTAGGAAGAACAAAGGAACCAGAGAAGCTATACTGAGTATCCGACTAGTAATGGATAAATATTTAGAAGTCCAAAAAAGTATCTATATTTGCTTCATAGACAACAGCAAGGCCTTTGACATGGTCAATCATGGAAAATTAATAAAATGTCTTCAAAATATAGGCATAGATTGAAAAGACATCAGACTGATTAGAAATATATATTGGGAACAAACTGAATCGATAATTTGCGAAAATAGCTATTCACCATACATATACATAAAATATAGGGATTGGACAAGAATGCATTTTATCAACAAGCCTATTTAATATTACACAGTGAATATCTTTAAAAATATAGAAGAAATGCCGGGACTCAAGATCAATTGGAAAATAATAAACAATATGAGATATGCAGATGACACTGTTCTTTTAGCAGAAAGTGAACATGAACTACAAAAACTAATAGATCAAGTCAATAAATTAAGTAATGAATATGGACTGGATATCAACATAAAAAAAGCCCATGATAATCAGCAAAGACACAGAAAAAGAAGAGCTAAACACAAACATACATGGAGAGAAACTACAACAGGTAAAACATTATCAATATCTTGGACACATAGTAACAAATTATGGCATATGTGAAACAGAAGTTAAAAGGAAAATAGGAATGGCTAAAAGTACTTTCAATTACATAAGGAAAATATTAATATCTAAACAAATTACAAAGAAGTTAAAAATTAAAATTATAAAATACTACATCTATTCCATATTAATTTATGGCTCAGAAACATGGACACTAAATAAACAATTAGAAGACAAAATTGATGCCTTTGAGATGTGGGTACATAAAAGAATAGGGAGAACATTTGATCAAGAGAAATAAAGATCAGGCAAATAAAACATTTTGGACACATTAAAAGACCTTATTGAAGACCTTATTTGAGGGAAATGTCAAAGGGAAGCGAGCAACATGTAGGAATAGATACAAGTGGGAGAGTAACATCACACGATGGACAGGTTACAGTCTAGTAGAGTGTACCATCAAGACAAGACACAGGGAATGTTGGAGATCCGTTGCAGCCATCCTTCGTTGCGGTGATGGCACTTGATGATGATGATAATGATATAAAGTAGGTAACAAGAAGGACAAGGATGCATAACAAGCAGAAATCTTTTTTTTTTAATAAGAAGGCATGGAACAAAACAAAACTTGTTGGCATTTAACATGTCTTCTCAAAGTGATCCTTATACTCTCATAGGGAGCGGTGATAAGTTACTTCGGATATCCGTTAGTTGAAGAATTATGGGATTATAGGGGCAATAGAAGTGTGTAAAATACTTTTACAATAACGTCTTTGTCCCTTTGGGGTGTCCATAAGTTACGTCAACAATTAGAATAGAGTTTGACAAACGCTTACATCAACAATATTGTCTTTGTACATCAATTATTATTTTTTAAACTGAAGCATGACTTTATAAATGTGAAACAAAACGTTTTTGTAATGTTTTTTATGAGTTTTTTTGTGGGAGGGGAGGGGGCAGTTGGTAATAAAAATTAAACAGAGAGGTGGTTGGTTCTTGAATTTTTGACAAGTGTCAACATGGGGAAGGGATACAAATTTTTCACAAAAATTGTGGGAGTAATTTACAGTCAGCATCCTAGAAGTTGAAAATTTCTGTCCATAACATTGCAAGGCAAGCTGAAAGATGTAGTTTAGTATCAAAACATTGCAGGAAAAGCTGAGAGATATAGTCTAGTACCAAAAAATTACAGGACAGGCTGAGTGATGTAATCTACTATTAAAACATCGCAGGATAATCTGAGATATGTAGTTTAGTATCAAAATAGTATTTAGTCTAGTATCAAACTGTACGGCTTTGTGGCGAAGTGATATAGAACACGTCTGTGACGGCCAAGGAACCGAGTTAAAACCCGACACATGCATTTGAGTATCCGGACCGATCAGAATACATTGGCAAGCTACTAAACCTATTTATATTTCCTAGAAAACCACCACAGTCAAAAAATGCTGGATTAATGTCTACGTCATGAGTTGGATACACAACCATTTAAAAAAAAATCAAAACACTGCAGGACCAGCTAATATAGTTAGTTAGTTAGTTAGCTAGTTAGTTAGTTTGTTGGTTGGTTGGTTGGTTGGTTAGTCGTCGGATCATCATCACTACAAACTGGACACGTCCATAGTTGCTCCGATCTCTCCCTGAGTGTATCCGCCATCACACTTCTACTGACAGTACCTGTCCTCTGCTGGTTGACCATCATTTTTCTGCGCCCTCCAAAATGTTCACCTCTAGCAACATCACATTTCAATCCCTGATCTTTAGTCCTGGCCATTGAAAAGGAATCATCATCCACATTAGTCTCACTCTCGCGTGTTATATCTCTTAAGGAATTCAAAACGTCAGCGCGATCCATTGCCCCATCGCCCTGTGCTACAACCGCGCATGACGCCAGTTGATCCGCTCTTTCATTGCCTAGAACACCCACATGTCCCGGCACGAAAATAAATGTAACTACTTTCAGGTTCGCCTTTCTCAAGGCCTAAATCCACTGTTCGCGAACGAGACCCACTTATACCTTCCTAATCATACTCATAGAGTCACTCAAGATGCAGACCTGCGTTACCTTCTGTGTGCATTCTCACTCAAATGCACTAGTCACCGCCATAGTCTCCATGGTCAGGCTACTCGTAGTGACCGAAACGACCCCCACCCTTCTCCGTGATCGTTTTACCTGCGCACTGAGCTGTGAAGGTCCAAGCACTGCGAACATGTCTAATCACAGATTCATCAGTGTATATAATCACATCCCCCTCTTTGGCATTCTCACTGACCAAAGCCTGCACTTCTTTCTCCACAGTTTTTAGGACAACATTCTCTGTATTCCCTGCTAAAAGTAATTACTACTCTCAAACAAGTTTCGAAATGTGTACCCATTACTTACCCATTCCGCACCTGCTGCTTCATCTTGCAATCTTCATATGGTTTGTATGATATTCTCAGCACAGTATGTAGACCGTATTTTTAATCTAAACGTTATAATCTACTAAATACAGACTTTGAACGTTATAATCTGTTAAATACAGACTCTAAACGTTATAATCTGTTAAATACAGACTCTAAACGTAATAATCTATTAAATACAGACTCTAAACGTTACAATCTGTTAAATACACCCTAAACGTTATGATGTTCGTCTGTCGTGATCGACGATGACCAAAAACTCAACCATAATAATAATAACAATAAATAATAAAATAATAAAGTTAATAGTGCGTATTTAAATAACTAGCAAGTCCAATGCGCGCTCAAAATGTATTTTTTACAGAATTGACAACAATAGAGGGTATCTGTGTGAGGTTGATATGTTTTTTTCTTTTCTACGTGTCCACTTCTGTCTTGCAGTTTCTTGTCTGAAATCTTCCGCCGCTAGTGCTCCCGTTCTAATGCTGTAACGCCATGCTGTTCTATCCTGAGCGAGGCTCTCCCAAGCGCCTTAGTCAATGTTAAGATGTTTCAAGGATGACTTTAGCGTGTCTTTGAAACGCTTTTTCTGTCCACCAGCTTTTCGAAATCCTGCCTTGTGTTCTCCATAATATATTTGTTTTGGCAAACGCGAGTTCTCCATACGCACAAGATGGCCTGCCAAGCGTGCCTACGCCTTCATAAGTATTGTGTGGATGCTTATTGAGGTTGATTTTTCCAAGACCTCGTAGTCTGGTACTTTGTCCCACCAATGGATGTTTAGTAATTTACGTAGGCAGGTAAGATGGAAATGATTTAACTTTCTTGCATGTCTAGCATACACTGTCCACGTTTCGCAGGCGTATAGTAAGGTTGGTATAACAGCAGCATGATATACTTGTAGTTTGGTGGTTGTTCTTATACCTCTTCTGTCCCATACATTGTTGCGTAATCTGCCAAATACAGCACTAGCTTTTGCCAGTCTATTGTTAATTTCCACATCAATGTTGACATCGCGATAGAGAGTGCTTCCAAGGTAAGTAAAATTGTCGACTACCTGTAGTTTTTCCTGATTGACGATGATGGAAGTAGCAGTATGTTGGCTATTTGATGTTGCTTGGTGCATGACTTCTGTTTGTTTGGTGTTAATAGTGAGACCACAGTTGTTGCAGGCCTTTGAGAAGCGGTCTATGGTGCTCTGCATGTTTACGACAGAGTCAGCATACAATGCACAGTCGTCAGCATAAAGTAATTCTCTAACAGTACTAGATTTAGTTTTCGTGTTTGCTTTTAGACGACGTAAATTGAAAAGGCCACCATCCGTTCTGTAATTGATCATTATGCCTACTGTTTCATTACTATGGTGTGTTTCCGTTAACATGGCCGTAAATAACAGGCTGAAAAGAGTAGGGGCCAAAGAGTAAATCCCTGCTTTACACCATTTGTGACAGGGAATGCAGGAGATACTCCTCCGTCGCAGATAACACTAGCCATCATACCGTCATGAAATTGTTGTATCACAGTGACAAGTTTTGGTCGTAAGTGTCCGAACATTCCATGAACCAACTAAACGTTATAATATGCTAAATACAGACTCTAAATGATTTAATCTGTTAAATACAGATTCTAAACGTTATAATCTATTAAATACAAACTCTAAATGTTATAATCTGCTAAATACAAACTTTAAATGTTATAATCTATTAAATACAGACTCTAAATGTTATAATCTATTAAATACAGACTCTAAACGTTATAATCTATTAAATACAGACTCTAAATGTTATAATTTGCTAAATACAAACTTTAAACGTTATAATCTATTAAATACAGACTCTAAACGTTATTTCCCTAGAATTCCAATTTAAATTAATTCGGGTCAGATAATAGACCAACTATCATCTTAAAAGTAGAAACACTGGAAAACAAGACTATAAACAATACCAAAGAAACCACTCTGTAAATAAAACAGAGTTGCAAGATTGTATGCCTTCCAGGTTCTGTTATCATCATATTGTGTAAGAGCTTTGTTAATTGGTTCCATCAATTGAAACAGTCAGACATTCACGTATACTTACATTATCTGTACATAATAATATAAAAAATAATCTGATGTAAAATAAATGTATTCATGTAACACACCCGAGGAATAGGTGCACAGATATAGGTGCACAATCTTCTCACAACAAGTCTGAGATGAAAGTCTGCTTTTTTAGACCACTCGAATTATACAACTTGATGATTTATAACACAGCAAGGGTATCTCATTGTGTCGGCAACAGGAAATTCTTACCAGATGTTACAGAAATAGCAGGGATGTGGGCATGTAGTGGTTTCACTGTACAACATGACGTTCTCGCACAATTAAAATTGTTTCCACATCTTTCCTATCAAACTCATCTTTTATACACACATTAAAATATCAATTATATACTAAACTATGTGGGGGGGGGGGGGGTAGTCTGAGTTTTGATATTACTCTGTTTTTCAGGCTGGGAATATGGAAATCTATAAATGTTTTCGGATTAAGTGACAGATTATTTAATGGGTCGATGTTACATTTTAAGTCGAAAAAAAAATATACAGTTTTCACAGCGGTTTATTTTAAGTGGAAGAAAACAGTGTAATACAGTTCTCACAGCGGTTTATTTTAAGGCAAAGAAAACAGTATATAACGTTTTCACAGCGGTTTATTTTAAGTCAAAGAAAACAGTATCTACAGTTTTCACAGCGGTTTATTTTAAGTCAAAGAAAGCTGTGTAATACTGTTTTCACAGCGGTTTATTTTACGACAAAGAAAACAGTGTAATACAGTTCTCACAGCGGTTTATTTTAATCAAAGAGAACAGTGTATACAGGTCTCTCAGCGGTTTATTTTAAGTCATAGAAAACAGTATATACAGTTTTCCGAGCGGTTTATTTTAAGTCAAAGTAAACAGTGTATACAGTTCTCACAGCGGTTTATTTTAAGTCAAAGAAAACAGTATATACAGTTTTCACAGCGTTTATTTTAAGTCAAAGTAAACAGTGTATACAGTTCTCACAGCGGTTTATTTTAAGTCAAAGAAAACAGTATATACAGTTTTCACAGCGATTTATTTTAAGTCAAATAAAGCCGTGTAATACTGTTTTCGCAGCGGTTTATTTTAAGACAAAGAAAACAGTGTAATACAGTTTTTTCAAATGATGCAGGCAGTGGTATTATCTGTGTTGGACTACGGTTTAGGTTTATTGACACTGTCACAAACACAGTTGGATAGACTGGAGAGAGTTCAAAATGAGGCCATGAGAGCTGTCCTAGGATGAACAAGAGATACGCCTATCGCAGTCATTAGGTTTCTCATAGACCTACCGAGCATCAGAGCAAGACATAAAATAGCTCAGGTTAAAGAATACTTCAAGGTAGCCAATAATAAGCATCACCACTTACACCAATCTCTAGACAGCGCAAAAGGAAGACGTATCAAGAGAGGACGCTCTTTTATGGCAGAAGCAGAAGATACACTACTCAGAGTATGTGAGCTGGAGGAAGCGGGAAGAGGCTGTGAATGTGTGACATTTGGTAAAAATAGAAAGTTATTGACAACAGTAGCGATACAGATGGAAAGAGAGTGCCGCGACTGAGCTGCCAATAGAAGAGAGGGCATGATCCAAGATCTCATACTGCAACGCTTGAAGCCACACGATACAATAATATACACAGACGGCACAGTAGCACAAAAAAAACAAGCAGGTGTGGATGGGGTTTCCTGGCCTACATAAATGGCAAGAAATTAGATGAGAAGTCCTCTGCCTACCCCACTACATCATCGAATATTAGAATGGAAATAGAAGCGATGACAGCAGCTCTCACGTGACTGGCGATGCAACCACCAACAGACTCAGTGGTTCTATTAGAATTAAAGTATGCTGCGCAAGATAGAAAATTGTATGATCCGGACTGAATCGGTCACTCTTCTCAACATCATCATCATCAAGTGCCGTTTCCGCAACGAAGGTTGGCTGCAACGTATCTCTAACATCTCTTGTCTCTTGTCTTGGTGGTGCACTCTGCTAGACTGTAACCTGTCCATCGTCTAATGTTACTCTCCCACTTGTATCTCTGCCTACCTTTGGCTCGCTTCCCTTTGACTTTACCCTCAAGTAAGGTCTTCAATAGGGTGTCATGTCTTTTAATGTGTCCAAAGTATTTTATTTGCCTGATCTTTATTTCTCTTAGTAGTTCTTTCTTCATATTAAGTGTCTTTAGCACCTCTTTATTTGTTTTCTTCTCTTTTCATGATGTTCTCACTATTCTTCTATATACTTATTGATGCAGTTTGTTCCCAATATATATTTCTAATCAGCCTGATGTATTTTCCATCTATGCCTATTTCTTGAAGACATTTGATTAATTTTTCATGTTGGACTCTGTCAAAGGCCTTGCTGTAGTCTATGAAGCAAATATAGATACTTTTTTGGACTTCTATATATTTATCTATCACTAGCCGGATACTCAGTATAGCTTCTCTGGTTCCCTTGTTTTTCCTAAAACCGAATTCTTCTTCTCAACAACGTGCAGAGAATTACATGGATCTACTGTCCAGCTCATGCTGGGGTCAGGAGAAATGAAAGAGCCGATGTGTTTGCTGGTAAAGACCTGGTGAACGGCATCGACATACTAAGACATGATGGAATTGATTAGAGCAGTCACAGATACTCTAAGAGACGACGTGGAGGAGATCGAACGAGACAATGTACACATTCAGAGAACGGTAGAATTGGAAGGGCATACAGGCGATGGGAGAAAGTGTTTCCTCTCCGGAAGGATAAGAAGATAGCCTAATCATAAACTAACCGAGACATTGAATTTTTACACTTTTAGATGGCTGACGGAACGGCAAGCAGAGCATATATCGGAATGCCCCCAGTGCTGTGACGCTTGTTCCTAATTAATAATTCTCGGCTCACGGAACCTCACTATTTAGTCTTGTATTCCTCAGTCTACCTGTACCTGAATGTTATTTCTTGCATGTGGGATGACCATGTGAATGGAAGTTATAAAATTGAAAGACTTACATTCTAAAGCTACTAAACTTTATATGTCCCCATAATTCGCCTGCAAAGCTTTATAACATTCTCTGCATTTCCACACATTGATTTCCCCATTTGTTCTCTTGCATGAGATTCACTATGGCATAGCGGTTAAGTCTTTCGCTGTGTGGCTAAAGATTGTGGTTTCAAATCCCGCTCTCGTCGTCTTGTTTATAGCGTTGATTTATTTTCGGAGATTTCTGCGGATTATCGATGAAGCTACAGAGTTACGCGTTATGAGTGGTGCTCTCAGAAACCGGCATCCCGCTTTGTTGAGAGGACAGAGTATATATAAGGGAGTAACCCGAATACAATGAAATCAATCCTCTATACCTTTTGAAACTTTTCAATGGTATCACGGTGTCATCAAAAGTGCCCGAGTTTCAGTAAACTGAACTTGATGGCAAGGGAACCGCATTTATCTCTTGCGTTTCCAGAGTTAGCAGATAACAAAAGAACTCAGAGGTACCTCCTCGTGGTGCATCCTGGAAAGTGAAATACCGTTGCTCGTGTTGCATTCCTGGCCGAAACCTTTAGGGATCATGTCTGTAAATGTGGAGGCAACAGATGAAATGAGAATTTACAGCACAACGACAGACAATATATCCGACACCTTTTGATAAATGTGATGCAATTTAGTCCAATCAGAGCACTGACAAGCCACCGATGCAAATATCACGAAATAGGTATATGTCATAACGAATATTGAGAGTCGTTTCCTGGTCTCCGTTAGAAAAGAATTTTCAGTATAGTTATAGGGCAGCGCAGCACGGCGCCATTGTGCAATGTCACGTGCAAATATAACGGGAAATGTTACAAGCAAATCGGAACTAAAGATTTTTTAGACATATAAAGTCCGTATAAAGTCCGCCATACTCCTAAATTTGGGCTCCTATAACAGGAGCTGCGTTAGCGCACTGGCTTCGCATATGAGTATTCCTGGGTTCATTCCTCAGTTGAGGCGGAAATGTTTTTCAGATCGCAACGGCTCCCGGGTCGACCCAGCCTTAAATGGGTACCGGATTAATCCGGGAAGTAAAGACTGCGAGGGAGAGGAGATAGCTACCGCCCTCATTTACAGAGCCTCTGAAATGTGAGATCGCTAACATCTCACACCCCTATGGCATTAATAAATGGTATGGGTTACTTTACTCCTAAAGACGTGTGGAGACTCAGACTTGGACGAGGTGTTCGATAAGAGGGCGAACAAAAAGGAGCCCAACTGTAGCTTTCCGATACCGAAATCATGCTCGCGGAGAGAAAAGTTTCCGTTCCCAATGGGCGCGTGCACTATATTACCAATTGTGCTAGACGAGTTCAGTGGCATCGTAACACCTCGTGCGAAACAGACGTAGTCAACCAAAGCCTAATTCCCTGATTATAAATCCTAAAGACCTACCTCCATTGGACATTTTTCGGGCTGAAAAGCTCCAAGGGCATTGTGAGTGATAAACCGTACGGCGTATATTCGATACACATTCTCCATCTGGCGACAGATATAAAGACAGTCACAGTCCACCATACGAATTAGAGGCATTACTAAAATGAATGTGCTGTACCTTCCGAGGTGCACATAACGCACCGAAACAGGGAGTGCCTAATTTTTCTCTGAATACAAAATAAGACATACTAACACAAAGCGTTTTGTTATAAGTAAACATAGTTTCCATTGACAAATAATTGTAAGGTTCACGAAAATTTTTTAGTTTCAATTTGAACTCTCAGTTTTGAAGTAAAACAGAAATTTAATCATAAAATACATAACAACTTCTGACATTTCTTTTAAAACAAAAATATAATATATATTTCAAAACAGTTAAATGTAACTCGAAGGAAACACTGACTGGTCGGATTAAAGTATGCTCTAACAAGGTATTTTTAGTTCCATACCAGAGTCATATTTTGTTTTTTTAAATAAAACATTTTTAATTAAACTGGTATAGAACGAATAGTAATGGAGGGCATTTCAGATATAGCAGAAGAATAGGTCAACCACGAAGAAGATGAAGAACAGATGTATTAGAATGTTTAAAGGTGACACTGGCAGAGGCTGACCCATGTTGACCAAGAGTTCACAACATTCATAAGAAAGAATATGTTCTGAAAGGACATATTGACTATCAGATCAAAGCACTTATCAAATTATATTCAAGACAATGATATGACTGCTAAATAACTGCCTGACTTACTGACCGGTAAACGCAAACAACGAAGCCAATAAATGAATTATGCATCAGCAGTGTATGATATAATGTAATACAACTAACTACACATTTCTCAAGATATTTATATTATTACTTCATTAGATCATATTGTTTGTTTGTTTTGCGTTCGCTCCATTGTAACCATCACGGATATCCGTGCGATTTCCGCCGGGAGAGTGATTACGTTGTGCAACCGTTATGCGCCTTGTAGGCCTATCACATCCGATTTCGGCATACCTTGACAATTCGGGTGGGCAACCCTTAGCCTGTGACAGCCTCTATATCTATCTCCAAGCACGCGTAGTGGCGACTCTTCGCCCAGACGATTTTTGCTCTCGTCTGACTCGCACGAGGTGTTCCACTGTCTATGAACTTGCCTCGTGTAATTGGACGTGATGTGCCTGTGCCCATTGGGTACTGAATCGTTTCTCATCCGTTAGCCTGGTTCCTTAAGGGGAAGAACTCAACAGAGGAGTTGGACCCTGGCTCTTTCGCCCTCTTAGCCGGAGTGTCATTCACCGACATCGTGTACCCTTGTCCAAGTTCGAGTCTCACACCACGCGTTTGAGAGCAAGACGTTCTCGAGCTGAGCGTCCTTGTCCCAATAGCGCCTGAGCCCATCAGGTACTGAACCCTTTCTCTCTTCAAGTGTATTTCCGGTGTAGGAAAACCTGACAGTAGAGTTGGGCCAGGGCTAAATCGTTGTCCCTTTCTTTCCTAAGCCCATTGGGTACAGAACCCTTTCTCTTCGCGAGCATATTTCCGGTTTAGGAAGGCTCGACATTAGAGTTGGATTAGGTCTTCTTGCTTTACCAAACGCCAATGAATGGGTCTGGGTCTCTGCCTGTAAGGAACGCAGGTAACTAGATGCTCGTCTCGAGCTGACGGAGCTTGTAGTTCCCCTTTCCTAGGGACTTTTCACTTTCTATTTGCAGTTCGCGCTGCCCTCTAGCGCTGTTCTGCCCTTTCATTGTTTCATTGTACTCGGTATGAAATTTATTTGTCTCTCGCCATGCATCTACCTTTACGTGCATTTTACATTGTAGTATGTGACGTTTAATTCACGCCCATCACCATAGATTACTCTTGAACGTATCGCGTCTCAGAGCGAAGACGAAAACATCAGAAATACTCATCAGAGAACTCTTCGCCGATGACCCTGCACTGGTTGCACACAATGGGTTCACCTTGTAATCCCATATTTACAACATGACAAAGACATGGGAGTTGTTCTGTATGACAATAAACGCCACTAAAAGTGTGGCAATGTGTCAGGGATATACAGTACCAACAAACATCAGCTTAAACAACACCCATATAAAGCATGTCGACAGCTTTTGCTACCTAGGATCCACAATTACACCCACACTTTCCTTGAACAATGAAATAAACGCACTTATAGGGAAAGGTTCTACTATTTTCGGCGAACTGTCAAATAAAGCTTGGAAAAAACCATAAGTTAACATTGAAACAAAGATACAGATCTATCAAACATGCGTGCTGAGTACACTATACTACGGATCTGAAACATGGACTACCTACACCAAACCGTGAGAGGAGACTTAATATCTTTCATCTAAGATGTCTCCGTAAAATATTACACATTAAATGTTATGACAAATTCACCAACATGGAAGTATTGCGTCACACTCAGTTATATCTGCCATGGAAACACACAATATAAATTAGATTGCGTTGGCTGGGTAACGTCCGCTTAATGCTAAACTGTCGCATCCCAAAAAACAAGTATTATTCGGAAAACTGATTAAAGGCCATTGAGTCCGATATATACCAATGCTGAAGTATGAAAACATATGTAAATCCTAAATAGAAGTGCTTCCACATAGAATCCCAAAACTGGGAAAACATGGTTGAAACTCGGGATGTCGGCAGACATATTCTGCGTGCGGGAGCGGCATTGTTCAGAAATAATAAGTTTGTAGATATGGAAGAAAAAAAGAGAAAGAAGAAAGTAAAAATCTTCCGTTGCTGTGATATGATCGCTTGATCAGTCAAATTCCTGAGAAAATGTTCAAAGTATTGCTTCTTCTTATTGCTAAATTACCATCTGCAAGACGCAAAAAGGCCATTCGAAATGTATTGTACTACTTCTACTTTATTCTACTACTTCTGGTTTGATATACTACATTTACTTTATTGTATTACTTCTAGTTGAACATACTACATTTACTTTATTGTATTACTTCTAGTTGAACATACTACATTTACTTTATTGTATTACTTCTAGTTGAACATACTACATTTACTTTATTGTATTACATTTAAATTATTATAGTACTCCTACTTTAGTGTACTACTTCTACTAAAATATACTATATTTACTTTATCGTATTACTTCTAATTTATTGTACTAATTAAACTTTATTGAACTACTTCTGCTTTATTATATTACACTTACTTTATTTCACTACTTATAATCTGTTGTACTATTTATAATATTTTTGTACTATATCTGCTTTACTATATTACATTTATTTCATTGCACTACTTCTACTTGACTGCACTAAATTTACTTTATTAAGCTACTCGATTGTACTACTAATACTGCTACTTAATTGTACTTCATAAAATTTATTGCTCTACTTCTACTTTTTATCTTCCATACTACATTTACTTTTTTGTATTACATTTACTCTATTGTACTACTTCTAATTTAATATACTACATTTACTTTATTGTAATACATTTCGGCCTACTTTATTGTGCTACATTTATGTTATTGTATTACATTTACTTTATTCTATTATCTCTACTTTTTTATACAGTCATCCCTCAGTTATCGCGGTTAATAGGGACCAGAACTGGCCGCGATAAGTGAAAAACCGCGAAGTAGTGTCATCCTTTCATTTTTAACACACGCACATTTTTTGTGTAAGGATAATATCAATAAGTGTATATGAAGCCATATAAGTGCATATGTTATCATTAGAACATTAAATAATAGTTTCAAATATGTAAATAAATTATTAATAGTATAAATAGCATACATGAAATAATGTATAAATAATATAAATATGATACGTGTGTATGTGTAACATACGTAGATGTAACTAAAGTGTACATACTGTAAATATGTTTTTAGAAATCCGCGATGTACTGAGGTCGCGATAAATGAACCGCGAAGTAACGATGGATGACTGTACTACTTCTTCTATATGCTATTACATATACTGTATTGTACTACTTCTAATTTAATATACTACATTTACTTTATTGTACTACTTCTACTTTAAAATACTACATTTTTAGAGTATTACTTCTACTTTAATATACTACATTTACTTTATTGTACTACTTCTACTTTAAAATACTACATTTTTAGAGTATTACTTCTACTTTAATATACTACATTTACTTTATTGTACTACTTCTACTTTAAAATACTACATTTTTAGAGTACTACTTCTACTTTAATATACTACATTTACTTTATTGTACTACTTCTAATTTAAAATACTTCATTTTTAGAGTATTACTTCTACTTTAATATACTACATTTACTTTATTGTACTACTTCTACTTTAAAATACTACATTTTTAGAGTATTACTTCTACTTTAATATACTACATTTACTTTATTGTACTACTTCTACTTTAAAATACTACATTTTTAGAGTATTACTTCTACTTTAATATACTACATTTACTTTATTGTACTACTTCTACTTTAAAATACTACATTTTTAGAGTATTACTTCTACTTTAATATACTACATTTACTTTATTGTACTACTTCTACTTTAAAATGCTACATTTTTAGAGTATTACTTCTACTTTAATATACTACATTTACTTTATTGTACTACTTCTACTTTAAAATACTACATTTTTAGAGTATTACTTCTACTTTAATATACTACATTTACTTTATTGTACTACTTCTACTTTAAAATACTACATTTTTAGAGTATTACTTCTACTTTAATATACTACATTTACTTTATTGTACTACTTCTACTTTAAAATACTACATTTTTAGAGTATTACTTCTACTTTAATATACTACATTTAACTTATTGTACTACTTCTACTTTAAAATGCTACATTTTTAGAGTATTACTTCTACTTTAGTATACTACATTTACTTTATTGTACTACTTCTACTTTAAAATACTACATTTTTAGAGTATTACTTCTACTTTAATATACTACATTTACTTTATTGTACTACTTCTACTTTAAAATACTACATTTTTAGAGTATTACTTCTACTTTAATATATTACATTTAACTTATTGTACTACATTTATTTTGTGTATGACATTTACTTTACTGTAATACTTCTACTTTAATATACTACACTTACGATATTGTACTTTCTCTATTTTATTGCACTACTTCTGTGTTATTGTATTACATTCACTATATTACACTATTTCCATTTATTGTACTACCTCTGCTTTATTTTATTAAGTTTTTTATTGTAATATTTCTGCTTTTTTATATTACATTTACTTTATTGTACTACTTTTACTTTATTACGTTACATTTACTTTATTGTGGTACTCGATTGTACTACTACTACTTAACTGTCAATCAATCAAGTGCCATGCCGAATGACGTAAACGATCATGTTTTTCCTCGACTCTCTGTCTCTTGTGTTGTCAATAAGCTCGGTTGGTGAGCTTCTAACATGCCACAATACAAGTCCATCTAACTTTTCTCTTTGTCGCCCCCTATCTCTTCTCCCCTGGATCTTTCCAGTGGTTATAAAGTGTTCAAGCTGTGTTCTTCTCAGCATGTCCTAGAAACCTTGACTGTCTGCCTCTAATGTGTGATCTTTTTACGCCAGCATCAATGAGAATATCTCCATTAGTTTTCTTAGCTGTTCATTGTATTTTCATCATTCTTCTCAGAAACCACATTTCTATAACCTCTAATTCGCTTTGAAATTTTTTGTTTACAGTCCATGCTTCACGTCTATAAAAAAGAATTGTTTAGATATAACATCTCAGCACTCGAATCCGGGTCTGCATTGATAGTCTACCGTTGCACAAATTGGTTCTCATTTTTTAGAATGCGGATTTGGCTTGTGCTGTTCGGCTCTTTATCTCACTTGATCATCTACTTTCTGATGTTAACAGGGTGCCAATATATTTCACTTTTTCAACTTGTGATAATTTTGTGTCATTTATTGATATGTGGCATCTAGGTGGTGTATGTCTCTTCGATACAACCATTATTTCTGTTTTCTTCGTGTTTGAACTGAGGCCTTTGTTTTCACTTTCTTTCACTACTTTATCTAATAGGGCGTGTATTCCTCTTCGCTTCCTGCGATCAATACTGTGTCATCACCATATCTCAAGTTATTTATATTGCATCCTCCCACTTTTATTCCTGGCATATCTTTTATATTTCGCATAATGTCTTCCGTATACAGGGGAAAAAGGTCAGATGACATTACACAGCCTTGCCTGACATCCATTTCTATATTTTGAAATCTACCTATAGTGTTGTTAACTCTCATCGCAGCCGTTTGTTTCCAATATATATTTCTTACTATTCTTATATCGTTCCCATCAACGTTAAGACTTTCTTGCAATTTTATAATCTCTGAATGTTTCACCTTGTCAAATGCTTTGCTGTAATCTATGAAGTACAGATTAAGGTATTGTACTGCTATGGCTCTCTCCATTATTGTTCTTACTATATATAGGGCATTTCTGGTGCCTTTTCCTTCTACGAATCCCCATTGTTCGTTTGCTATCTCTGGTATATTTTTCCTCTGATACGCCTCATTATTATGCGCAGTAGAATCTTGGTCATCTGACTCATAAGACTGTTATGTGGTCTTTGCAGTCTACTGCACCAGGTTTCTTTAGTAGGGCTATGAAAATTGATTGTAGAAAATCCGATGAAATATAGCCACTGTTGCAGATGTCATTTAACATGTTGGTGATAAATTCAATGCCATTATCTCCCAGGGCTACTAATTCTTCTTTTTGTAATCTTGTCTGGACCCAATGATTACATGGGGCGGAAACCTGTATAAATGTGTTTACTTAGTTTATTGTTACAGTGACTGCTATTGAACGTTCGTTCTGGTGTGTGACGCTGACAATGCCTTTTCCTAGTGTTGGATCTATTAAAACCCCAACCCCTAATTTAGCTGGAAACTGGGTCAACCCTCATGAACATAATTGTGTAATCTAGATAAACTCTTATGCATCCTTTGTGTTTAATTCTAGTACCCGTATTTTCCTAGTACCTTAATGCCTCTATTTTTCATCGCGTCTATAATATCTTGTTTGTTTTATTTCTTAGCCCGCTTATATTGATTGCAACATTTTTAATATGATGTTTGTTTATTCGTTGTTTATTGTTTGTTTCTAGGAAACCCTCCATTTTCACGTGCGACTTGAGTTCTCACTGTCGGATTGCTATTCCTGTCGCATTGTTGTAATGGGAAATTCTCACCTGGCTACGCTGTGATTTCTCACTTGCCTACGTTACTAACTACAAAAATACAAAAATGATGGTTAATAGCATTCACACTTACCGTTAAACATAGGGGTGTCTTTCCAAGGCCAGTTGTGTCGCCGTGGTTGCATTTAGTCCATGTTTGTTCAATGCTTTCTTGATGTTTTATATCCACCGTTTTCTTGGTCTACCTTTGGTTTTACACCCTGATATTCTTTTGCTATATGCTCTTATTGGTATTTGGTTTGGGTCCATTTTCATAAGGTGACCGAACCATTTAACTTGCTGTGTCTCAATATGTTCATTACATGATATTATAGAAACTCTTTTCAGAATTTCATTTCTTAGCTTATCTAGTTTGGTTACCTTTTCTCAGATACTTCATTTCACGTGTAACGATTTTGCTCTGCTGCGAGACTATTAAAGAACATTTTTGGCATTGGTACCTCAGTATTGATATATGAATTGTCGATACTATCTGGTTTTTCTTCTTTCTTGATCTTTTGGTGAAGATGTAATGGTAAAAGTTATAGGTCACTGTGTAACAAGAAATGATAGCAGCAGCCAATAAACACTACTTGAAGAATGTCGATAGTAACGTTACATGAACATGACATGTACCACAACAGTGGGTCTCAACGATTTTTTCCCCTGTGGTCCAATTTTGGATCAACATTTCTTCCGCGGCCTCCTCCTTCCTTAGTACATTGAAAATGTTGTTATCTTTTTCACAGTTCAAGAAAGCTTTGTACGGTATATTGACATCTTTAATTCAAATTATTACCTTCTTGCGATTCTCGAGACGTGTGTGCCCCCTCCCCCCCCCCCAATTCAAAGATTTTTTACGTGACCCCCTTAAGATCTATGACCCCAGGGGACTATATGTCCAACGCTGAGAATCGTTGTATTAAAATATATGATTGGTAGTACACGAAACAGATGGCCGTTGTATGTCAAACGTCATCACTATAGAAAATCACGTGATCATGACGTATTACAGATTTAATACGGCAGTCTTTTTATTAATTCAGGTGTAAACATAATGCGTATATTTTATGTGGCTTGATAATAATGAGGAAATCCATTTCACAAGAGAATGGTTTATGTTAAGTTCTAATTATGTTAATTTCTAATGACCAATCCAACAGGAGGTGGAAAAGAGGGACCTGTTGTAAGCATCCTAGAAATAAATTGCCACTACATAAGTTCAGAGAACGTGCACGGAAACTTTCATATTCATCCCAAGCAAAGGCAGCCACATTGAACCGTCTCTCTGTTTGGGCGATCTCCTTCAGGTGTAGGCAGCGGATGAAGATGCAACTGTTCAAGCAGGCATGCCATTTTTTTCAATGATCTTTTCTGGTAACTTGCCAACAGTATTCTGTGTTGTTATTATTATATATCACTGCAACTCAATGGGATCCTTAACATATTTAGTTATTGGTATCATATAACTGTGCAGTCAGTCTTACCAGGTTTAGATATTGGTATCACATAACTGTGCAGCCATTTTACCAGGTTTAGGTATTGGTATCACATAACTCTGCAGCCAGTCTTACAAGGTTTAGATATTGGTATCACATAACTGTGCAGCCAGTCTTACCAGGATTAGGTATTAATGTCATATTTTTGTGCAGTCAGTCTTACCAGATTTAGGTATTGGTATCAGAAAGATATACACTCATTTTTCACAAGCGATACCTTTTTTAAAGCTTAGAATAAAATGTAGATTTAAAAAAGGTATGTCCATGGCATCAACCTGCCGTCGGGGATAAAAATACTTCTTCATATACTAAGCCGCAGCAACTATTAGGTGGGGTAGACAGATCCCTTCCTTGCTGTCTTTACCTCCTCTAACTCATGCGTCAGATACTCATGTACAGCTCAGTCGACTGGAGAACTGGAGGAGTGGTCGTGTCAAGCGAAAAATAATAGATGCAGCTAAGAAGTATTCAACATGTTGGTTATCCCATTACATAGCATGTTAATGTGAGTCAACATTACCGGACTGAAGTAGGAGGTCTCCAATGAGAATCATCATCATCATCATCAGGTGGCGTTTCCTGGACAGGTTGTAGTAGTCATAACAGCCTTTCGAAACTACATCGGTCTTGAGCTAATTCCACACTCCCCCCTCCACGCCTCTAGCTTCTGTGAGTGGCATCTTCAGGTGGTCTTTGATATCCTGCACCCAATTTCTTCGTGGCCTACCTTTTTTCATTGCTCTGCATCCTTCTCTATATTATGATCTTCTAGGCGTTCACATTGTTTAATGTGGCCAAATTATTTGGTATATTTTAGTCTAGCTAATTTACCTTTACTTTAAATTCTTCCAGGATGTCCCTATTTGTGATCTTTTTGGTCCATGCTATTCTGATGATTATTCTATAACATTGTGTATAACATGCTAAAAATTGTGTTCCTATCTTATTGGTGATTGTCCAATATTGACATTGCAACTGGGAATAGTTTTGTTATTTTTCTGCCTAGACATATGTTTTTTATTTTTTCAGATTATTTGATGCAATGACCAACTTCCATCTGAGTTCTTCATAACATGTTTATGGGTACATTATAAAGCCAGGGTATTCGAAAATGGTAACTTTCTCTAAATCTCTGGGTTTTTTAAAGATTAAGCATTGAGATTATGCTATTGAGGTTATTACATTGAGAATATTCCATTAAAATTACCCGTTGAGATTAACACACAAAAAAAACATGCATTATAACAGGATGTAGTGGCGTTCCAGCAGAGTTGATAGTTGTAGGGACAGACTCATCCGTAAGGGGGATGGACACATGGAGGTAACCAAAAGAAGAACGAAGAAGAACAAGAATGATAATGATAAAGCTTAATAAACCGTGTGCATTTGTAAAGAAAGAAAATGATCGTTTTTACGACATGAGGATCGCAACGGAAGAAATTTTGCCTCAAATAGGGAGCCACAACGGAAAACAAAAATTTTGAGAACCACTTATGTAAGCAACTGGATACGTCCATAGTTGCTCCGATCTCTCCTTGAGTATATCCGTCATTACACTTCTGCTGACAGTACCGGTCCTATGCTAGTTGACCATCATTCTTCTGCGCCCTCCAAAATGTTCACCTATAGAAATACCGCATTTCAATCCCTGATCTTTAATCCTAGCCATTGAAAAGGAATCATCATCCAGATTTGTCTCACTCTCGCGTGTTATATCTCTTAAGGAGTTCAAAACGTCATCGCGATCCATTGCCCCATCGCCCTGTGCCACAATCGTGCACGATGCCAGTTGATCCGCTCTTTCATTGCCTCGAACGCCCACATTTCAAGCCCGCCTTTCTCAAGGCCTCAATCCACTGTTCGCGAATGAGACCCACTTTTACCTTCTTAATCATACTCAAGTATCTCAAGATGCAGACCTAGGTTACCTTCTGTGTGCGTAGCCACTCAAATGCCTTGGTCACCGCCATAGTCTCCATGGTCATACTACTCGTAGTGACCGCAAAGGCACAACTTTCCTCCCTGATCGTTTTACCTGCGCACTGAGCTGTAAAAGCCCAAGCACTGCGAACATGCCTAATTACAGATCCATCAGTGTATATAATCACATCCCTCTCTCTGGTATTCTCACTGATTAAAGCCTGCACTTCTTTCTCCACAGCTGTGGGACACCATTCTCTGCATTCCCTGCTAAGTGATATTACTACTCTCAAACAAGTTTCGAAATCTGTGGGTAGACATATCCATTCCGCACCTGCTGCCACATCCTGCAATCTGCACACGTTTTGTATGACATCCTCAGCACGTCGTGTTCATGTCTAATGTTTAGGTTCTCATGAAAGCAATACTTATTTGAATAAGGAAATAAAGAATACGATTGTAATCGTTAAATAGTTTCAGATTTCTCACAAGGTAATCCAATACATCCGTGTCTAAGGTGATTACAGTGGAAACCGTATCTAATCATGCTCAATATATTCAGTTTGTCATTTGTTGTGAATCTCACCAACTATTTTTTGCTCATTCGTTTGCCATTTGTTGTGGATCTCACCGACAATTATTTGCTAGTAATTGTTCATATATTCAAAAATAAAAAGATTGAACTATGTTGCCAGGGCCGAGGAGAACAAATAATACCAACACTGTTACTTGCCAAGCGTGTCTAAAGAGGGGTTGTGGTTGACTCTGTTCCATCACATAGAGGGTCAAAGTGATACAAACGTCTTGCTGACGTCGGATGTGTCCGGCCGAAAGTCGAAGATATCGCAGCCAATCTGTAAACTACAATGCAACATATTCCGTTCTTGCTAAACTAAAGCAGATATGAGAACTAACGCAGAAGAAGGAAAAAATGGTGATTTTGTTTCATAGTTTTGTTTCAAATTTATATGTATTTAACTAAAAACTCTCTTACAATCAAGATATACTGGGGGAAAAGGCCCAAAAGATATATAGGATTGATTTCATTGTTTTCGTGTTTTATCAATTTGGGCTTGTCCATCTCAGTAAAGAAGTATTTTTCCTGCTGAGAGTATCACTCATAACCGTGTAAATTAATACGATAATCCCTAGGGATCTTTAAAAAATACTTGTATGATATCACGAGCAGGATTTGAATCTCTGATTTGATTATAGCCTAAGTTGAACTGCTTAACCACTATGCCAAGAAGATCACCAGAAACATGTTTCAACGCCGTTATTTTTAATTGGTTGTGGACCTACATAAATGGACTTCAGGAAAACCCATTGGTGTTAGGCTTCCCTAGCAGATGACCAAGAGTATGAATACTGACGATTCCTGTGACTCGTTAGTTGATCACGCTTCTTAATCTACCGCGAATGTGTCCAGTTCTACTAGTTCCACATTTAATCCCGAATTTCTCACATCTATGCTTGGATTTTTAATCAGTCGAGGTATTCGAATCTAGTAGACGTTCTCGAAGCAATTTCAGTACATCACCCTTATCCATCTTTCACATTATCTTGAGAACCAGAATATAGATGTCGTTTTTTTTCTATCTACAACAGTCATTGTTTATCATTTGTTACATAGACTGGGAGTCTGACTCAATAACTGATCTAGGGAATGAGATCTAGAGAACCATTTGAGGGCATAAGTAAAAACCTCGACTTTTAACCCAATACTGGATCACGGCAGTAGATTCGTGTTCGGTAAGTTGAGGAATTGTTTTAAAAAATTTCTTTATTTCGAGAGCAATTCCACGGTTTCGTGATATTACTGACCATTTTTACGAACACCGATTATAAGAGGAAGAGGTCGTTACCCGCTTCCGAGTACTAAATGTCATGTTCTGATTTTCACCACCCCCCCCCCCCCCCAAAAAAAAAAAGTCGATAACCCCCAAGTCTTGAAATTGTATTCAAATGAAGATACGTGGAACTGCACTTCCATAACTTTTATTTATCCGTTAATCAGCTACCATCTCTAATACTTTTTCATCCAAAGTGACCGACAAGTCATCCTTTAATATAGTAAATGGATTACGGATCAATCGCTTTCTTTTCTGTGACTTTTTCAACTTCAAAGTAAATTTCAAAAGGTAGTGCAGGTCTGAAATTTGTTTCATTAGTTTTAAATATTTCACAGAAATCAGACCTTAACTTGGTAATTCAAAATCTTAAAAAGAAGAAAGCCCCTGGATCCGATGAAATCACAAATGAAATGATCTAGCACCTATGTCTTGTGGGCAGAAACATAGTCCTAGAACTCTTTAATGAATCATGGGCAAAATGGATCTTCCCAGAAGAATGGAAAGAGGCAGAAATACTTCCAATTACCAAAAAAAAAGGAAAACCAAAAACGAACATTTCTAGCTCCTGTCCTATCAGTCTACTAAGCTGCCTAGAAAAAGGCATAGGAAAAATGGTGAGTAAAAGGCTCTTAAGCTACCTCGAGGAAAGCAATCTTCTAGACGACTGCCAATCAGGCTTCAGAAAACACAGAAGCACTAAAGACCAAACAGCATACTTTGTCAAAGAAATAGAAGATGCTCTCTAGAAAATATCAAAACTTCTAGCCATTTTCTTTACCCCCACAAAGGCCCTTGACAAAGTCTGGAAAAAGTAGCTATTGGTAAAACTCGCCCAGAAAGGAATCGGAGGGGAAATGTTACAGTGGATAAAAAGCTTCCTACGTGGCAGACATGCAAGAGTAAACTCCAGGGAATGAAAAGTAAAATGGTCAACATAGCAGAAGGCATCCCACAAGAGGGAGCTCTATTCCGTACCCTCTTCATAATTTATATACATAATTGTCAAAACTATTCACATCATATGGACATAGAGCTGTACATGCTCTCCATGCAGAATATCTTGCTATCATGACTATATATGACCAATCAAACTATATTGGAGTTGCACAAGTTAGAATGCAGGGGGTAATAAACAAAGTTGAAGAGTCTGCAACAAACTGGGGTGTTAAAATAAACAATAAGAAAGCCCGTCACCACAATCTTCCCCCTCTCCACAGAAACTGTATTCTCACACTAGACAATAGCCCACTCCCAAAATGAAACAACCTAGTCTACATAGGACTGAAGTTTGACAAGAGATTTACATGGAGATCACACATTGAAGAGAGTTAAAACGCCACTCGCAGACTACAAATAATGAAAACACTATCTGGGACATATAGGTCAAATAAATACCATAAACAAGTCTATGTATGACATATTCGTCCAACTATGGAATATGAATTGAGCACATATACAACAGCAGCAAATACCGATCAGTAGCTGGAAAAAAACTCAGTATGCAGGTCTCCGAATTATAACAGGAGGCTTATGGAACACACCTATAACGTCAATGGAAGCAACAGCAAGATTACAAAATCTAACAGACCGCAGGGATGACAAAATTACAATAATGACTGAAAAATTGAACGTCCGAAACATCACACTTTGCATGAGAAATCAAATGAATTAACAAAAGAACCAACTGAAATGACTAAGCTTCAATCACCTATCAAAAAAACGTATGAAGGGCTATGAAGAAGTAACCAGCAACAATCCGAACAGATGAAAGCATTTAACATCACAAGCACCTCATTCATATATACTGCAAAACGTACAATCTCAGGTACTGAGAGCAAAACTATGGAAACCCTTACTGCCCTCAAGGCAAAAACACTTGATTAACTAGACACCCAATACCCCAGCTCAGAATGGATCCATGTCTTCACAGCTGGATCATCATGGGATGCAGTAAATAAAGGAGGAGCTGGGATACTAATACTCGTAGTACACACTCCAAAAATAGAACTCCCAATCGCTTTTGGCAACTTGTCAAAAACTACAGGGCAGAGCTACAAACAATCCTAGAAGCATCAAAGGCGCTTGGGAAACAGAGATTCAAAGGAACTAATATAGTCTTCTTGTGTGACTACATGTCAGTACTCCAGACAATCCAAAATGAACCTAAAGGTCTCCTAACAAAATCAACTGTAGAAGTTTTAAATCAACTGTCTGCTAACAATAAAGTTGTGCTGCAGTTGATCCCTGTACACTGTGGAATTGCAGGAAATGAAACAACTGACAGACTGGCAAAAGCAGGTGCAAAAAAGTAACAATTCCAGCACAAAACATCACTGACTGAAGCAAAAACTCTCGTCAAAAGAAAATACAAACATACAGGGAGTCAGGGAACAGGAGGAAACTTTCCATAGGACCCCTTTATAAAGCTAAGCAGATCATAGCAAACCACAATTTTAGGCTTCTCACAGGACACTGCAGACTACAAGCACATCCCAATCCCCATGTCAAAGTGGTCTTCATACTCCAGAACAGATTCTGCAGACATGCCCAATCTTCGATGACGTGAAAACTAAAATATGATTCCCAACAGAGAGATCTGAAGGTAAAGGTGAGGGCAAACGTGAGGACCTCTTGCTGAGGACTGAATTCACGGAAGCGGCCCCCTTCCTGTGTAGATTTATGAGTATAGGAAATTGATCGCAGAAGAAGAAGAATTAGAAATAGTTCACAAGATGAAGGCCATCCTATGTAATATATATTTATTAATTGAGGTGAGAAAGAGAATTTTTAGAAGTCTATAGAGCCAATTGTCAACATGGCGCAACGTTTGAACGTTATTCGCTCAGTCGTCACTTGAGGATTATTTTGATTGTATTATGTGTTATTTTAAGTGAATGACTAATAACTGTAATGTGCAGAAAATTCCTTGTGTGTTTTCTAGTGTGGATAGTTGCATATTCCTGGAGGGAAGTCTGGAGTTTAGTCGTTATGAGGCGCATTATGAGGACATAGAATATTGGGTAGAGCGAGAATGTATTATTTCAACTTTAAAATTTCCATTCAAATGGTCATACCTCGTGCATTGAAAGACCACTCCTTCCATGCTGAGCTATATATTCCAATTTATTTCACCTGTCTTACTTTTATTGCCCAACAATCGTCACATCTACGTCGATAAAAATATTCTCATGTCCCGTCATTTTATTCTCAAAATAACATTAACGTACAGGTAGAATCAAAAATGTAAGCCTAAATTATGAGAATTGGGAATGAGAATTTTTGATTCTTGATTCTTTATTAGGAACAAGCGTCACAGCACTGGGGGCATTTCCATATATGCTCTGCTTGCTGTTCCGTCAGTCATCTAAAAGTGTATACGCTCAGTGTCCCAGTCAGTTGCTGATTATGCGATCTTCTGATCTTTCCGGAGAGGGCGCACTTTCTTCCATCGCCTCTAGTCCCTCCCATTTCAAACCATTCTCTGATGTACAATGTCTCGTTCGACATCCTCCTTGTGTTCTCGTAGAGTATCCGTGGCTGCTCTAATCAATTCAATCCAGTTAACACATCGGCTCTTTCGTTTCCCGTGACCCCAGAATGGCCTGGGCAGTAGATCCACTAATACTCTGTGTTTTGTTGAGAAGATTGACCAATTCAGTCTGATCATAAAATGTTCTGTCTTGTGCAGAATGTTTTGAGAGTCCAATAGAATCACTGCGTCTGTTGGTTGTGTCGCCAACCAAGTGTGAATTCCTATCACCGCTTAATTCTGACTTCTCATCCAATTTTTTGCCATTTTGGTAGGCCACGAAACCCTATCCACACCTGTTTGCTTCTTGTGTTACTGAGCCGTCTGTGTAAATTATTGTATCGCGTGGCTTCATGTGGTGCAGCATGAGTTCTTGGATTCCTCTATTCTGTTGGCAGCCCATTCGCGGCACTCTCTTCCCATCTTTATCACAACTGTTGTCAACAACTTACTTTCTATCGTTGTCAAATGTCAATGATTCACAGCCTCTTCCCACTTCCTTCAGCTCACAAACTCTGAGTGAGGTTTCTTCTTCTTCTGCAATCCAATACATTACTCTCTTGATACGGCTTCCTTTTGTGTTGTCTACAGATTGGTGTAAGAGGTGGTGATAATTCTTGACGACCTTGAAGTATTCTTCAACCTGAGCTATTGTATGTCTTGATTTGATGCTGTATTGGTCTAGGAGAAACCTCATGACTGCGATAGGTGTATCTCTTGTGCATCCTAGGACATCTCTCATGGCCTCGTTTTGAACTCTCTCCAGTCTATCCACCTGTGTTTGCGACAGTGTCAGTAAACCTAAACCATAGTCCAACAAAGATACTACCACTGTCTGCATCATCAGAAAAAGGGTTCGTTGCGACATGTCTGTAGATGCCATGATTTTGCCTGGACTGATGCCCGTTCTAGCTTTTCGAAGGACATTGAGAATATAGATGAGAATAAAATGACGGGACATGAGAATATTTTTATCGACGTAGATGAGACGATTGTTGGGCAATAAAAGTGAGACAGGTGAAATGAATGGGCATATATAGCTCAACATGGAAGTTTGAGTACGACCAATAGTTCAAGTCAAGTGCACGATTAAAAAGATTAAGAACTACAAGGAAAGACCGAAGATGATAATAGGAAATACCCTATTAACAAAGAAATAAGATTTACATGTACAGTACAATATACAATACAAAACAAATACAACGCCATTAACAAAATACAAATCACAGGTGACAGATGCGCCTCTATACTTTACCATTTTGTTTTCTAGTTAAATAGCCAAGGCACATTTTATCTAGTATGTCGATACCTGGCGGAATGAGTCTCTCTCCACTGGCCGAGATGAACAATGAACATTATCAGGCAGTCCTTCATTGACCAACATGTTCACCTATGTCGTCTACTTTACTAGCTTCGTGGAGAATGTCGTTCTTAAACATGGTTTCTTCTTCTTCTTCTTCATCTGCTTTCGTTCTTAAACTCCTGCAGATTAGCAGATGTAGCCCGGAGAACGGAATGCGTTGTGTCATAGTTTATATATGCGCCTTTCGGTCTGACACATCCGACTTAAGCATGGCTTCGGGTCAGGTCACTGACCCTATATGGGATGGGACAGCCAAATCCATCCCATAACCTCCTTAGTCGCCTTTTACGACATGCGTATACAGTAAATAGTGTTGCTATTATTTGCTCCCCTTTCGGGCCTCTGCAGCACACTGGCGTTAAACATGGTTTTATGTGCACTGAAGGTTGGTTTGTTACAATATTATTACAACACTTTACTTATTCATTTAGTTCTGTCACACCTTTTTTCTGGATATTTACTAAGCAGCCGCCATACTGTTCTATTGTTACGACCTGCCTCGCCTTATTATATTACACTCGAAGGATTTATAAACATGTGTGGTGAATGTGCTGTTGTTTTTTTTGTACATCGACGGATTAAAGTTGATAGCAATTTGAGAATATAAACTTTGGAAGTCTCCACTATAGTCGCATCATTATTTTATTGATGCGGATATGTTGAATTCTAAAAAAAAATCTTATTTACTCAAGTTTCAAAAAGAATATTTGTCAGCTGAATGATCTGGTTGTTGTCTTCTTTTTATTGAGGATTTATAAAATTTTTCATATTACTTGAAATGCATAAAATAATACGCAAAATAGAAGTTTCTGTACAATGTTTTTATTTTTTTAAACAAGGCATGGGAGGAGTTCATTAGTTAATTATCAAGTTAACATCATGATAATCCGGACTCATCATCAAGACTAACTATGATAATCCGGACTCATCATCAAGACTAACTATGATAATCCGGACTCATCATCAAGACTAACTATGATAATCCGGACTCATCATCAAGACTAACTATTTGTGTTAGATAACTCCCCTTAAGGAGATCCTATCTTTTATATGGATCTGAAAGCTGGACACTCAATGCAGAGACGAAAGAAAGATTCGTGCTTTTGAATACAAGAGCTATATATATTTGTTACGAATTTGAGATAAATATATTTGTTCGACATCAAATAAACAAACTTAGAGGTTACCAAAACCATTGTTGGCAGTGGTGAAATGACGAAAACGTGTTTGGTTTGGGCAGGTAACGATATACGACTACTCCCCCCCCCCCCAAATTCTTTAGAAGGAGCAGTCGCGAGTGTAAGGAGAGGAAACGGAGAAAATGCAGGATTGATAATATCACGTAATGGTCTGAGCATTATTTTACTTTACTCCTCCGAATGACCAGGACAGATGACATTTTCTCCCAGAAGTAGTTGATTAAATTGATAAGTTAGTTGATTGAATTGATTAGTTAGTTGATTGAATTGATTAGTTAGTTGATTGAATTGATTAGTTAGTTGATTGAATTGATTAGTTAATTGATTGAATTGATTAGTTAGTTGATTGAATTGATTAGTTAGTTGATTGAATCGATTAGTTAGTTGATTGAATTGATTAGTTCGTTGATTGAATTGATTAGTTAGTTGATTGAATTGATTAGTTAGTTGTTCAAAATGATCAGTTAGTGTGTTGGATGATTAATTAGTTGTTCTGATGGTTTAGGTGGTTGCATGATTAATTAGTTTGTTGGAAGATCTGTTAGATGATTAGTTACTTGGCTGAATGATTAGTTAGTTTGTTGCATATTTAGTAAGTTGGATGATAGTAGGTGGTTGGATGATTAGTTAGTTGGGGAGCAATAAATTAAAACTTTTTTTAAATTTATGCGCTCCAATCAATTAGAAGTATGATTTCATTTAGGTTGTAACTGGTGTGTTTTATAATTATATAATTATATCCGGGCGTTGGCCACACATAGAATTGTAAGTCAGATTAAATTTTAGTTTATCCTCTCAAAAATAGCTTTTTGGTTAATTTCACGAACCTTTGACAAGTTGATATAGTTAGATTACATGTGGTTGTATCTTCAAGCAGTTTTGAGATATCAAAAATCACCAGTTAACAGGACTGTAGATGCGTCTTTGCTAAGTTTGGTTTCCACTAATAAATGCTATATATTTTGTTTTCGTGAGATCTTTCCTGAAAACTACTTAAAGGGGAGGAGGAGTTACCAATTTTTAGGCATGCTTCCTAGTACTATGTGTTATGTTTGTATTTCTTGTTGTTGTTCTTCTCCTTCTGCGCTCGCTCTCTAGTAACCCGACAGAGCCGATGTGTTCGCTAGTAAAGCCTCGGTGAAAGGCACCGAGATGAGAAGATACAGGATTAAATTGATTGGAGCAATCATGGATACCCTACGAGAAGACGAGGAGGAAGTCAAACGAGACAATGTACATATTCAAAGAATGGTAGAAATATGAGTGACTAGAGTCGATAGGAGAAAGTGCTCCCTCTCCGGAAAGATCAGAAGAACGCGCAATCAACAAATGACTGGGACACTGAGCTTATACACTTTTAGATGGCTGACGGAACGACAAGCAGAGGAGGAACTGCACCCTGTGCTGTGACCCTTCTTCCTATTCACGAATCAATTTCTGATTACCGCAACGAAAGTTCGTGTGATTTCCGCCGAGGATCGTGCAGTACGTTGTGCTGCATATTCCACAGCCAACATACTGCTACTTCCATCATCGTCAATCAGGAAAAACTGCAGGTAGTCGACAATTTTACTTACCTTGGAAGCACTCTCTCTCGCGATGTCAACATTGATGTGGAAATTAACAATAGACTGGCAAAAGCTAGTGCTGTATTTGGCAGATTACGCAACAATGTATGGGACAGAAGAGGTATAAGAACAACCACCAAACTACAAGTATATCATGCTGCTGTTATACCAACCTTACTATACGCCTGTGAAACGTGGACAGTGTATGCTAGACATGCAAGAAAGTTAAATCATTTCCATCTTACCTGCCTACGTAAATTACTAAACATCCATTAGTGGGACAAAGTACCAGACTACGAGGTCTTGGAAAAATCAACCTCAATAAGCATCCACACAATACTTATGAAGGCGCAGGCACGCTGGGCAGGCCATCTTGTGCGTATGGAGAACTCGCGTTTGCCAAAACAAATATATTATGGAGAACTCAAGGCAGGATTTCGAAAAGCTGGTGGACAGAAAAAGCGTTTCAAAGACACGCTCAAGTCATCCTTGAAACATCTTAACATTGACGTAGGCGCTTGGGAGAGCCTCGCTCAGTATAGAACATCATGGCGTTACAGCATTAGAACGGGAGCACTAGCGGCAGAAGAACTCAGACAAGAAACTGCAAGACAGAAGCGGACACGTAGAAAAGAAAAAACATCTCAACCTCACACAGATACCTTCTATTGTTGTCAATTCTGTAAAAGAACATTTTGTGCGCGCATTGGACTTGCTAGTCATTTAAAAACGCACTATTAACTTTATTATTTTATTATGTATTGTTATTATTATTATGGTTGAGTTTTTGGTCATCGTCGATCACGACGGACGAACATCATCATTCCACAGCAGAGCTGTGACAGTAGAAATGGGGTTTGGTTCGTTCGCCATCTTAGTTGAAGTGACATTCACCGACATCGTGAACTCCTCGTCCAAGTCTAAGTATCTACACATTTTGAGGGGCACGCGACCTGGAAACTTGTTCTCAAGCTGAACAAAACTCTCTCCGCGAACATGAATCTGCTGTAGGAAAACATCAAATGTTAGGCCTGATATATTAGGAACACCGGGAACTAGAAGTACGTTCTCGAGCTGAATAGCACTTTAGTTCCGATTTTCCTTTTAACGTTTTCATTTTCCGTTTTCACGTAGTGCTTCCATCTTGTGCTGTGATACACTCTACTTTTACTCAATACGTTGCCTTATGGACTCACTATTGGTCGTGATATCTGCCCATTTCAAGACAATTGCATTGGCCGTTCCTCCAATGCTCGAGCAGGACTGAACTGCGTCAATGTGTATTGAACGTTACTTTGTATGTGTTGGCACAGACGTGTCGCAGATATTGATTGTTCCTTGAAAGTCAATTCTCATTCCATCTGCATCCTCTACATTCCCCGGCACGATCTCAAAAGTGTTTGCTAGACGCAGCACGAGCCGCATACTTCTGTATTCAGGGTGCACCACGAGAAGGTACTTTTGGGATCTTGGTTAACTGCTAACCTTGGATCCGCCGAAAGCAAGACGGTACCCTCTGCACCCTTTTCCAACTTCTTAACAGAATGAGTTTGAACACAAAGAACAATCCTTTTACGTGCATGCCAGTTATTCTTAAAGGAATAACAAGTTTTCAATCCTAAGAAAGCAAGTCCTCAGTCTGTATGTGCGCCGCGATTACCAATCTGCGGTATCAGCCAAGATGACAGACTCTGTATGAAATTCGTCTACTTTATGTATTTTTCTGTTCTTGTCTTTTGACATAATCCCATTGGCCCCATCCAAAAAAAATACACACCACTTCTTATTTATTATTAATTTGTATTATTGGATATTGTTATTAGTTTTTTGAAACTTATTGCTTTTATTATTAGTTATTATTATTTGTATTAATATTTAACAGTTTTTATTATCTGTTTTTATTATAATTTTTTGTTAAAATGTTATTAGTGTTTATTATTAATGTTTATTATTAGTTTTTATAATGTGTTTTATTGTTATTTTTACTAGATTTATAATTTGTTTTTCTTATGTGTTTCATTGTTTTTGTTTATTAGATTTTAATTATTAGTTTTAATTATTAATTTATATTATTAGTTTTTATTATAATGTATTTATTATATTTTTATTATTTTGTTGTTGTTATTATTTTGTATTATTTGTATTAATTGTTTTTATTATTAGCTTTTATTATTAGTTTTTGTTATTTGCTTTTACTATTTGACTATTATTTGTTTTTATCACTTATATGTATCATAATTATTATATTTATCGACAAGAAAGATTTTATATTACATTTTGTTATCACATTAACTACATTTATTACTATTGTCCTTTCCTTTGTGTGGCTCATTCTCTAATATCTTGGTTGTTATATAACAATCTTGCCGAAGACGAATGTATTGGTTCATTGGCGAAAATAAAAGGCGACACAACGTATTTCCATTCCCTGAACTACATCCTACTGGAAATCTAGTAGTTCTATTGTCCTGCTGCAAGAGAGATCCAGAGTTTGAGAATGTACGCCGAAGAAGAAGATAACAATATCTGCCGAAGACGAATTCTTCGGACCATTTGTACAAATAAAATGGCGACACAACGCATTTATATTCTATGGACTACATCCGCTGGAAATCTAGTAGGACTTTGGTAAGGTTTTAAGAGAGATCAGCTGGAGTTTGAGTATGAACGATAAAGAAGAAGAAGATAAGAATATCCATTAATTAATGGAGATTTTCCCCTTCTTGTAAACTATGTACTTTGTTGTCTTTGACTTAAAGTAAACCGCTGTGAGAACTATAATCTCTGTTGTCTTTGACTTAAAGTAAACCGCTGTGAGAACTATAATCTCTGTTGTCTTTGACTTAAAGTAAACCGCTGTGAGGACTATAATCTCTGTTGTCTTTGACTTAAAGTAAACCGCTGTGAGAACTATAATCTCTGTTGTCTTTGACTTAAAGTAAACCGCTGTGAGAACTATAATCTCTGTTGTCTTTGACTTAAAGTAAACCGCTGTGAGAACTATAATCTCTGTTGTCTTTGACTTAAAGTAAACCGCTGTGAGAACTATAATCTCTGTTGTCTTTGACTTAAAGTAAACCGCTGTGAGAACTATAATCTCTGTTGTCTTTGACTTAAAGTAAACCGCTGTGAGAACTATAATCTCTGTTGTCTTTAATTTAAAATGAAACGCTGCACCATTCAAAAACCTGGCACTCAATCCCAAAACGCATTCTAAATCCAATTATAGATTTCCATATGCCCAGCCTGAAAGACAGAATTCCCCCCCCCCACATAGTTTAATATGCAATTGATATTTTAAGATGTGTATAAAAGATTAGCTCAATAACAAGGATGTGTGATACAATTTTAATTGTGCGAGAACGCCATGTTGTACAGTGAAACCACTACATGTCTCCACTACTTTCTGTTTAAGGTTGTTACCCTACACTGGAAGATTTATCTCAACATGTCACCACACCTGCTTGTTCTCTAATCTCTGGTAAGAATCTCCAGTAGTGTAATACATGTGGTCTATTTACATTTCACAAAGCTGACTCATCTCAGACTTGTTAAGATGATTATGTGCATCTGTGCACCTAATTCCTCGGGTGTGTTATGTGAATACATTTATTTTACATCAAATTATTTTTTTTCTTAAAAAAAGAACGAGTAACTCCAAATGTACATATAGTTAAAGTGTACACGAATGTCTTTGGTTGTTTCAATTGAAGGAACCAATTAACAAAGCTCTTACACATTATAATGATGATATAACCCCGAAGGCGCACAAGCTTGCAACTCTGGTTCCCAATGCCAGGGGATGGAGTTTTATTTTCAGACAGAGTGGTTTCTTTTGTATTATTTATAGGGTTGTTTTCCATAGTTTCTGCTTCTGCGATGAAAGTTGGTACTTGTCTATTAGCTGACACAATTTAATTTAAATTGACGTCATAGGGAATTAGTGTTGGATTTGATTACGAACGCAGTGCTGCCAACTCGTTCTGTCAAAAACAAAAACACTACTCTATTACTAACGTTCTACATGAAAGTTAAAGTCAATGTTACATATGGCAATACAACGATTATCAATTTTTATCACCGCTGAACACACAATTCATGTAAGCATGTGATTTCACTGTAATCTGAAATAAATTTAGTTATAGGGTCAAATAGTCGTGAATTAAACTACCGTAATATATAAATCAACGCTTACAATTATAGAAGCATGTTCTATTAACATAAATTGTAAATATCATCCAGTAGGAAATTTAAAAGATGTGACAGGAAGATTTGGTTTAGGAACTAAGAATGAAAGAGGTGATTTATTGATAGAGTGGGCACAGGCACATAATTTAATAATAGGGAATACATGGTTCAAGCAACATCCAAGAAGGCTGTGTACATGGATTAGCCCAGGTGATAATACTCGGAACCAAATTGATTACATTTTAGTCTCTAAAAGACATAGAAACAGCATTAGATCTATGAAAATAAGGCCAGGTGCTGACTGCAACAGTGATCATATACTACTGGTAGCGAAATTGTGTATAAGATTAAAGAAGATCAAGAGAGCACCAAGGAATATGAAATTAGATTTAGCTTTATTGAAATCAGATGCTGACATTAAAGAAAGATACAACATAATTGTACAAAATAGATACAATGCCATTGCAAAGATTCAGAGTATTGAAGATCAATGGAACATGCTAAAACAGTCGATAAACCAAACATCTAAAGAGATAATACCAAAAGTAAAACATACATCAAAACAAAAATGGATGACAGAAGAAATATTAGAATTGATGAGCACCAGAGGGAAAAATAAACACAAGATAGTGGAATATCAGAAAATACATAAGGAGATACGAGAGAAATGCAAAATAGCAAAAGAAAGCTGGCTGAACAAGAAATGCACAGAAATAGAATTGCATTACAACCAAGATACAACATTACTATATAAGAAAATTGAGATGATAACAGGAAAGAGAACGCAAACAGTTACAGGGTGTCTAAAATCTAAGACAGGGCAGGTATTAATGGGAATAGATCACATAGTACAGAGATGGTCAGAATATATCAAAGAACTTTATGATGACAATAGACCAGAAATAAACATACAAGATAACGGCGAGGGTCCATCAATACTCACAGCAGAAGTAAGGGAGGCACTAAGACACATGAAATATGGCAAAGCCCCAGGTCCAGACAATATCACATTAGAAGAATTAGCAGCTTTAGATGACTTTGGAAATGAAATAATCACAAAATTGCTGAATGACATATATAACAGCGGAAACATACCCGATGACTTAATGAGATCCATATTCATAGCATTACCTAAGAAACCAGGGACCACCTAATGTGAAGAACACCGTACAATCAGCCTCATGAGCCAAATAACCAAAATACTTCTCAGAATCATCATGAAGAGAGTGAGAAACAAAATAAAATCAGAAATAAGTCCAGAACAATGTGGATTTGTAGAAGGCAAAGGCACCAACAATGCGATTTATATATTGAGAACACTAATAGAGAGGTCTATAGAAGTAAAAACAGATCTGTACCTCTGTTTTATAGACTACACTAAAGCTTTTGACAAAGTTAAATATAGCGAAATTATACACATGCTAGAGAATCTGAACATTGACAGCAAGGATTTAAGAATAATCAAGAACATGTACTGGCAACAATCAGCAGCAATAAGAGTAGGAAATCAATTTGGCCCTTTTTAACAAATAAAACAAGGAGTCAGACAGGATGCGTGCTTTCACCAGACCTTTACTCTCTATACAGTGAAAACATATTGCGGGCAATAGTAGATATCCCAGGAATATCAGTGGGAGGACATAACATAAATAATTTGAGATAAGCGGATGACACTGTTCTAATTGCAAAAAATGAGGAAGACCTTCAAAACTTAATTAAAGTAGTAGTCACAGAAAGCAAAGAGAAAGGTCTCTTCCTAAATATCAAGAAAACAGAAGTAATGGTTATTTCAAAGAAAGAAAATAACACACCTTGCAAGATCATAGTGAATGATATAGTATTAAGACAGGTCCACCAATTCAAATATTTAGGTACAATTATAACAACAGATGGAAGAAGTTCAACAGAAATAAGATGCAGAATAGGACAGGCAAAAACAACATTCAGAAAAATGAAAAATATACTGTGTAATATGACCTTGTCATTAGAGGTGAGAAAGAGAGTTCTGCAGTGCTATATAACCCCTATACTAACATATGGGTGCGAGTCTTGGACAATAAACAAACTGGAAAGTGGGAGATTGGAGGCAACAGAGATGTGGTTCTACAGAAGAATGCTGAGAATACCATGGACTGCCAGAAAAACTAATTTAGAGGTGTTAAAAGAGTTAAATGCGAAACGGACCTTAATCAAGAATATAAGAAAAAGGCAATCTTCTATTTTTGGCCACTTCATGAGACAGGCAGGTTTAGAAAACATAATCACAACAGGCAAGATTGAAGGCACCAGAGACAGAGGGCGACAACGTGAGAAAATATTAGACAGTTTGACAACCTGGCACGGCAAAGAAACAACAACGACTTTGATACATAATACTGTGGATAGAGAGCTGTGGAGAGCCATGACCGCCTACGCCACCCGGCATGGCACCTGATAATGATGATGAGGAAATTTAAATTGTAAATAATACAAAATCCACCGGGTCACTGAAGAAGAAGTCTGAAATACTTTGCGAAAGAGAGATTCTTGATTCTCAGGCTGTTATTTTAAATCAAACTTGATCAGGATCGATCTTTGAGGTGAATATATAATTAATCTCATATAGATAATAATAGGAAATGCAGCGACGTAACAAAAACAGTCGTTTGTCAACAAACACTGATGGGGTTTTCCATACAGTAAATACCAAGTGTTTTTCCAGAATCGTCTAACGTCCAGATCGCCCACTTCATAACTCATTTAGGCAGATGCAACTGATCATTGGTTGCTTTGTGAAGCCAGGGAATTAAAAATATGGAAAAAGTTGGATAAACCAAGAGGAATGACGCAGCGCGAGATCAGTGACCAAGCCTGTTCTAGAGACGAAATTGGTATACATGTATACCCAATTCCATAGATACCTGGAACGGGGGGGGGGGGGGAAGTATTGAGAATGGGAATATTCAATGACCTTCCATTATCTTTGCATTGCTAAATTGAGGAAATATTTCTAGAAGATAAGTGAAAACTTTGTTCATTTTATCTAACGCTTTTACAAAATTCTTCATGGGCCCCAACTTTATATCTAACGGTGGTAAATGATGCTGTCTTTGTTAAAAAATGGTTGGTGGATTACATTTCATGCCGAAGCTGCACACGACTCCTGAGAGGCCACACCTTTCTTGCATAATATCCATGTCTGTTGCGGATGTCCTATTCGCCTTAGAAGCAACAAAATTTAGTATAGTCTGCATGTACGTGAGAATTAACTGACTTTTAGGTCTCCACAAATCCGCCATTGGCAGTCATTGTGCTTTTTTTTTTGCAAAAAGGATAGCCATATTGTCATAAGTTTATTTCATTCGAACAGAGTAGGCGACTGAAATTGACGAAAATAAATTTCCGTTATGCAATAGCACAGCTTTTAGACTCGTTGTGGAAGAGTCTATGAAAAGTCGCCATTCGTAGACTATGTGCTCATGACTGAGGTGCACAAAAGTCGCCATTCGTTGACTATGTGCTCATGACTGAGGTGCACGATTTAGACCGTTTACATCTTTGCGACTGGAACTTCAAAAGGCATCGACTGATAGGCGATTTTCGTAAACCTACTAATCTGCACAAGTGGAACAAACTGCATTTGGCTTCCAAGATTTATTTGCATCATAAACTTCGAATCGAAATAAAGTTCTTATGCTTTCTTTAGTAATGGTGTACAGTTTTTCTATTGAACACGATCGGTAAAATAAATGCACACATAGCAGAACAAAACAGCAGAATGTCTACAACTTCTAGAAGCCATATTTCGCATAAGAACACTTATTCTTATACAAGAAAATAAAATATTGTTGGACAGTGTTACTATTACATTCACATATCTGTGGTACAATCTACACAATGATATAGGCATATGTGGTGAAATGACAATTGGTTTAAGACATGCTTGATCAATGGGCATGAATCCATGGACCGCTTGGTTTAGCAGCTAAGCCATGTAACACATGTTTATTTCCGTTCATTTTAAATGTGCCTTATGTTACTCCAGCCGTAGCATATCCAGTACCGGATTATATTGTAATTGTTTTACGTTTACAAATGATACAAGTAAGCATAGAGACATTGCACTGATGTTGTTATGACCCTCAAGCAGCAAAATTTAATTATAATGTTGATGGTTAGGTCAGACAAGTATTAAGAGAATGTTTGACAGAAACAGAAATAATGGTTTTATCAAAGAGACATACACCACCAAGATGCAACATAATAATTAATAACACAAAATTATCACACGTTGAAAAAGTTAAATATCTTGGCACCCTGTTAACATCAGAAGGTAGATGCTCAAGTGAGATAAAGAGCCGACCAGCACAAGCCAAATCAGAATTCCAAAAAATGAGAACCATTTTTTGCAATGGAAGTCTATCAATGCAGACCCGAAATCAGGTGCTGAGATGTTATATCGAACCGATTCTTTTTTATGGATGTGAAGCATGGACTATAAACAAGAAAATTCAAAGTGAATTGTAGGCTACAGAAATGTGGTTTCTGAGAGGAATGATGAAAATACCATAGACAGCCAAGAAAACCTATGCAGAGGTTCTCATTGATGCTGGCGTAAAAAGATCAATCATATCAAACATTAGAGGCAGACAGTCAACGTTTCTAGGGCATATGATGAGAAGAACACAAAGAACACTTAATAACCACTGGAAAGATCAAAGGGAAAAGAGATAGAGGTCGACAAAGAGAAAAGTTACTAGATGGGCTTGTATCGTGGCACGGTAGAAGCTCACCAACCGAGTTTATTGAAAACACAAGAGACAGAGAGTCGTGGAGAAACATGATCGCCTACGCCAGTCTGCATGGCACTTGATTGATTCTTCTTCTTCTTCTTTCTGTCCTCATGTACCTTTCGGTGTTGAGGGGAGAGTGAGTGTACGGTCTTTTGCCCTTCTATTTGCCTCCTCTGCTGTTATATTTCCGAGTGTCTCTAATACACTATCCACCTTTTACGAGGGCGTCCAATAGGTCTCCTGTTTTCGTATCGCTTGTTAAGTGTTTTTTGGATAATACTTTGCTCTTTCTGTCTGGTTATGTGGCCGTACCATTTAACTTGTTGTTTCTGTATGTATTCTATTGTTGGTTTGATCCCTAATTGTTTCCTTAGTGCTTCATTCCTGATTTTGTCTCTCAAGCTAACTCCAATCATACGTCTCACACATTTCATTTAAGTGGTGTTAATCTTATGTATTGTTCTAGAATCTAATGTCCAAGTTTGACACTGATTACACAATGTTGGTAAGAAAATGGTGTTGAAAAGCGCTTTCTTTGTTTCTAGTGTAATATCTTTGTTTCTTAGTAAAAGTGTTAATTGACCAATGATCTGACATGCCTTATTACATCTTGCGTTTATTTCTGCTTCTTGTTTGTTGTCATATCTCAATGTGCTGCCCAGATATTTGAATGCATCTACTTGTTTTAGTTGGTTATTATTTATCTGTATGTTGATGTTCTCCTTTTCTCTTGCAATATTCATTACTTCTGTTTTGCCTATGTTGATTTTCATTCCAAATTGCTTGCCTGCTGTGTCTATTGATTGATTGATTGATTGATTGATTTGACAATGAAACCCAGACAGGAACGATAAGTATCACGCATAACTGATGTGTGTCTCAGTTATTGTAAAACGGGGAGAGGCCCATCACATTCCGGCAAATGATTTTATTAATTCTCTAGCCAGGCGTCACGTAAGGGGCAGGTGTTAGGTGCAGAAATGGAACTTGGAATATGTTCAGAATTTTTGAGGTGAGAAAATAAAGTCTGAAAATGCATATATATAAAAGAGAATGTGAGCAAGGAGTCGAGGATCGTTCATACATTAATTCTGATAAGGAACAGTCAAACTGGATTGTTCCTAATGAACCATAGATTCTTGAGAGATAAACGTCTCGAGGGTGAGATATGTAGACAAAGTCTCGATGATATTATTGAAATTTGCTGTAAATGTGGGAACCGAGTTGCTTCCAAAACAATTTATATAGTGCAGATGTGATTTATTTACTCATACATGAGCTTGATCACAGATAACATAATTGACGAAGGGAATAAATAACCTTACACCGAGTTGTTTTTTCATTCTTCATGATGGAAATTCCACCTCTGAGAAATCATGTCAGTTCAAAATTAGACATGTAAGAGGAAAATATAATATTCACAATAGAGATGTCAAAAGGACAACGGGACACATCACACTTGAAGAGGAGACGACTAAAATAAGTGCTCTGCAGCAACGTCGAGCTCAAGCGGTCAAGAACAGTGTTATATCATTCTGACGTCGAACCTGTATAACTTAATTTGTAGTTTTATAATAATATTAAGTGCTACTTAACACATACGTATTTAATAAACAACTTCTGAGTGACTGAATTTTCGACAATTCGATGGCTGGATAAGATATGTTTAGCATAATTCTTTCTCGAAGGAACGTATATATTTTGAAATAAACTTGTGTGCTGACTAATTTCTAATAACAAAATAAAGTTGTGTGCTGACTAATTTCTAATTCCAATGTTCTTTCTGAAACGTAAAAACTATAACTAGATCTGTAGTTTCTTAAATGAATTAATTATTGCTGTGCAGACCCCACTATTGACAAGTCAGGTGTTCTGGTGTTGTTTCTCTTCGCTCACAAATTGTCTATTTATCCAATTTCGGTGTGGATTAACTGACGAACAGCAATAATGACAAATTTTGAATCATTCACGAATATTAATTGGAAATATCTGGGTTTTTTTATGTGTGTAACTTGGAGGTTTACTGGATATATAGTCTTGATGACATGTGTGATTTCTCTGATGTTGCAAGGAGACAAACTTGTGTGGGAATTAATTACCAAACTATATTCTGAAACCGACTGAATGCTGGGCAGCTTAAAAAGTTAAGATATACAAAAATAGGTAGGTGTGTTACCAAAAAAAAAACATAAAACAACTTAACAACGAGATACAGTCCTGTATCTCGTTGTTAAGTTGTTTTATGTTTTATTTTGGTAGCACACCTACCTATTTTTGTATATCTTGACATTTTGCCCAGTGTTACCCCAGCCACCTACTTCCTGTTTAGGGTTGTTACCCTACACTGTAAGATTTATTTCGCAGCTTAAAAACTGAGGGATTGTCGTATAAGTACAAATGGGTGCGGACAACAATCAATACAGAAAGAAGGCCGACACAACAGGGGGATCAAACTTTAAGATATTTATTGTCTTATTTATGAAAATTAGGATTTAGGTACATAGTCATCTTGTGGAAATAGAATAAGTTATTTATGTATTATTTATTGTTAATAAAGTTTGTATTGAAAATTGGCACTTTAGGGCCAATCACAAACTTATTTCCTTTAGTATTTTGACTTCATCTGTTAACTCAATTAATAAAAGAATGTAGGAGTTGTTAGAATGTAAAAGTGGGGGGGGGGAGGAGGAGGAGGGAAATGAAGATATATTTGGATATTCTGTCAACCTGTTATTTCCATGACATACTTTATCTGAGGAGTTATTCACAATAGCGGTTGAATTGGATTTTTAAAATGTACACTATTCTATTTTGCCAAGTAAGTGGCTGGATTGTACTCTAGTATCTTTTGTGATGTCTATAAACATCAATCTTTACTACACTATAAGGTCAGGAAACAGGGTTCCCTGGAAGTTGAGCCTATAACTTGTACAATGACAGGATACCCCTCACAATATCCCGACACCGATGTTTTATCCCATGTACAGAATCTGTCGTTACTAGTATTTGAGTAGTAGCTCTGTTGTTTTTCAATTTTTTATATATTATTGAAGTTTTCACCATATAACGATCATTTACATATGTGTAGAAATACAGATTGATATTTTATTCTTTACCCTATTATTTTTTTCCGCGCAACTGATCTGCAGATGGCGAAACTATTGTCATACAAAATTGGTTTGTTGACCTCTTTTAATATGGACTATTGCTCGTTCTCTTTCCCATGTTAATTTCTGATCTGTATCTCTGAACAATGTAAGTCCATATATAATGATATGCGGAAAGATAACAATAAAACAGCCTCTGTCACTTTGATAAGATAACACAACAACACCAACCGAGAACAACTATCAGTGAAAATAACAATAAAAGGTAGTACTGCTAGTAGAACAGGAAACAAATAATACTCGCGCGGGAGACAGGTAATGAAGTTCTACTGGTAAACAACTAACACACTTTACACACTATCACTGTCGGATGCCTACATGAATTAATATATTATACACAATAAAACACAGAATATAATATCATACAAATGACAATACAAGGGATATAATCGACGTTTCTGACCTAAAGGCCTTTGACGCACATAACATACAAACAAAAAAATTCAAAAAAATATCACAAGTAGAAATGAATACACAATAAGCGTGCCCGAGTGAATAATGGTAGTGAGATACGGGAAGGATACGAACAGGAAGTACGCAAAGACGATAATATAAATGGAACGAGAAGAACAAAACGATGACATAAATAACGGCACAAAATGAATATAAAGACAAATACCAATCCGACCAGGAACTAAGCAAAAGAGTGGTCGGAATTGAGTCCAAATGGCTTGATGGTACCCAACTCAAAAATGAGACGATTTTCTATGGCGTACCTAGTAAATAACTACGGGATTCACATGAAAAGGCCTCATCTATGGAGAAAATAGCCTTTGGAAATGAGATGCAGCACATCCGGACCACATAAGGACATATGTAGCAGCGACCACGTGATTAACGAACGGTGCCGAAATGGTCAGGTGCAGAAGACCTGAGGTGGCTGTGGACCAAGATGTCCTTCAGATTTTCGTCGCGCCTATAGGCCACCAGAGGTAAGTTGTGGAAAGTTGCACGGTGTCAGAATCAGACTGGAGAAGAGAATAATGTTTAAGCAGGATGCGACGGACAGTCGAGTTATGGGAATGGAAGGTAAGAACAAGTTTAACCATATCAGAGGAGGAGGAAAAACCCTGGGAATTATTCAAGGTATCAAGGCGAGATAGCTGGCCCACACGGAGTCAAGCCAATGAAAGAATGCTGTCGGGCAAGGAACGTCTACGGAAGAAAAATTACCATCGAATTCAAAAGAGTTGAGTGTGAGCATCAGTTCAGCAAGGCGGATAAGAGTAGGAGTAGATACAGAAGGATGTGGACTCTTGTATAGAAAGAACTGCAAAGCCCTGAGACCGTCGGAATGGAGTATAGAAGTGTACAGAAAGCAAACATCCAGCAAGAACAGACGATAGGTGCGATCAGAAGACAAATGCACAGAAGAAAAAAAGATCAGGGCATGTTTGGTGTCTTTCAAGAATGAACGCAGTTGTTCGACTAATGGCTGGAAAATGCTGTCGAGGAAGTCAGAGATGCGCTCAGTCGGACAAGAGCAAGCTGAGACAATAGATCTGCCTGGATTCAATTTCTTGTAGATTTTGGGCAGCATATAGAAGACGTGTCTGCCTAAACAGCTTTTATCAATGCAAAATGCCTTGGCAGTGATGGGAAGGTGGTTTTTACGGATGAGGGTGTTCACAGTGTTGTTGACCACCTTCTGGTTGGATACCGTCGAGTCTGATGTGCGAGCAGTGTAGAAAGAAGGGTTGGAGAGTTGTAGGTGGCCCTCCTGGAGGTAAAGGTCCTTGCGCCACACAACAACGGCCCCACCCTTATCACGTGGTTTGATGACAATATCATCCCGGCGGCGAAGATTCGCCAAGGCGTGAGATTCGTCAGGGGTGATGTTGGAACGTTTGATGCGGTTGTGATGAAGTGATTGAATGTCATGGATGGTGTTCTTGATGTAAAGATCAAGAGCCTCGGATGCACCAGGCTTAGGAGTCCAAGAATATTTCTTCTGTTCATATCTAGAGAACACATCGTCAGTGGCAGATGACTCTTTGCCAAAGAAATGGTAATGCAGCCGAAGACGACGATGGTAGCGGTGGATATTCTGAAGAAGCGAGTATTGATCATATGCGGGACGGAGAGGGACGAACTTAAGGCCTATGTTAAGGACCGAAATTTCACTGTCAGAGAGACTCAAGTCAGGAGGAATGCAGACCACCCGGGTATTAGTGGTATTGAGGCAAGGTAGAGGTAAATTAATTTCGATCCATAACAAGGGCCTCAAGTTCGTCCCTCTCTGTCCCGCATATGATCAATAATCGACTCTTCTCCTATCTCCTATTTCGTCCAAGTGACTATCCGTTTCATTTTCCCATTCAGGGATATCTTTCAATGAGGCGATGGCCAGACCGTAATACATTAATTGACACCAATTTCTGGTCATCTGGAAATCTCAGCGCGACTGAATGTTACGAAACCTGTGCGGTTTTAGTTTCTAGCATCAATTGATAAGATCGCTCCGCTTTCGGTATAATGGTCGGCTTACATGGAACAGAGTGTCGATACAACGGTACAACAATACCAGTATTGAAACACATCAAAAGACAACAGATGATGTGTTTTTGACACGCTTACAGACTACCAACAGATAGTATGCCACAAATGACCATGATACATAGACATAACGGCTGTAAAGACAGAGGCAGACAATGTAAAAGATGGATCACAGAAATAAAAAAAGCCACGGAACAAGCTTACAAACAGCACACAAGAAGGTCATCTCCAGAGAACTCTTCCACTCCTAACGCAGCAAGGCAAACTAGGGCCACAGCGTATAGATAGATAGACGAGCACCCCGTACACGTATTGAAGAGTCATCAGGAACACAAACATGGAACGTTCGTATTCGTACTACAGGTGACAATAGGTCTTCTTGGAAACATAAATAACGTAGTAAAATGTTTCTTAAATAGTATCTTATACAATTCAAATAGGAAGCCTGATGACAAATTAAATATTCTTGAGACTATCGGGAATTGAACCGCCTTTCTTGTAGCGCGTTTTTGTTTCCCAGTTTGATGTCTGAGGTTCCCTGAAACTGCTGCACCACTCTTGAATCTGCAACGCCAATCAGATATGTCTTGTGCACGCGATTCTCCAATGAATTTAAGTCTCTTTTCTATGTGGATCAGTGATGTCTTAAGAGTGTCTTTAAAACGCTTCTTCTATCCTTCGGCCATGCGTGAGCTAGTCTGAAGTTCTTCTGGTTCGCCACTTCCCTATCGTCACAGGTCTTGTGTAAGCTGTTGATGATGGATGATGATAGCTGAGTTATGACTAACGCTGAATTCTGTTTAAAGTGTGAAGGAGTTGCGTCATTCATCGACCACACTCTCTCTTCCTGATCCACCAGTGTTCCAGTAGCAAGATATATATGGACGATTAGATATGTACCAGGATGTAGTGTATGACCAGTGTTCTACCTGTCTGACAAAGCCCTATGCGTTTAACAACTCTCTGCTGGCAAGTGTCTTCCAGCTCGACTAACATCAGTTGTTTCATCTGCGCTGTCTTCCATATCCAGGTTTCGCATGCTTAGGCAGACATGCCCTGTGTTTAGCTTCATGCCGGAGCGCCTAATAGTGACGACACAAAGTTTGAATACACGTGGATTCACACAATCTATTGTCTAGAGGGGAAACTTAATGTTAGATATTGCTTGCATCACATTAACAAGACTCGTGGAATGAATTATCAAAATCAAGGGATAAATGTACCAGTGTAGGGTAACAACCCTAAACAGGAAGTAGGTGGATGGAGTAACACTTAGCACATCTCAAGATATACAAAAATAAGTAGATGTGTCACCAAAATAAAACTTACAACAACCTAACAACGAGATACAGGGACAGACGACGTTTCGACTAAACAGCCTTCATCAAGACAAACAAACGACAAAAACAAATCTTACATGGAGATAAATAGAGTTATAATAAGGAGGAGAGGAGGACAATAGCATGTAGGAAATATATATATATATATATATATATATATATATATATATATATATATATATATATATATATATATATATATATATATATATATATATTTGGGTTTGATTCTTCTTTGTTTGAATTTCACTTGAATCTTTAGTGATTATTGGTTATTATACGATGGGATCCCGTTATAACGATGTGGTCTGGACCGATCACTATATATGTAATAATTGAAATTCGCTATACACGGTAAAACAATCATTGGTAGCATATCCCTTATTACAGGACTTAGCTATCAACCCAGCATTTGTTGGCTGTAGTGATTTTCTAGGAAATATAAATACCCTCAGTAGTTTGCCATAAAACAATAATAAAGTGAAATTGGAGATTTTGACAAGTGTTCTTATATCGGAAAATGTGTTGTACAAATATGCACTATAGAGAATTCCACTGTATTATTAACGACTGGTTAGTCATCTCGGTATCTAGGTACAACAAGTGAATTATGAAGTTACCATTAAGAATTAATGAGGTCAGTTTATAGACTAGAATAGCATTGACTCTTTTTGGTAGACGTCACTACAGCATGATTCGTCCATCCAAGCTAGTGACCAGCTGTTACCTGGAATCGAAAAGAGAGTAACATATTAAGACTTGATAGTCGTTTATATAATTTATGAGAGGTCAAACGTAATATAGAGGAGATTGGGACGCTGCAGTTGAACCAAGGGTTTATAAAGTACTAATAAAGTACTAAAAACGTAGGGGTGTAACATTATGATGGTTTTTCTCGATACGTTCCAATTCAGTGACGATATATATATTCATTCATTATTCATTTTCCTTTTACGCTGAAGTTGGCGTATAGGGCGGAGGTCAGATCTCTCCAATTCTGTCTGTTCAAAGCTATTCTGTGCAGTTCTTGAATAGTATGAATATTGGTTGTTTTACTTTATCTAAGTATTGTTCTTCTGAGTGTTTCTTTTGGTCTAGCACTGGCTCTTTTGCCCGAAGGTATCCATTCAAGAGATTGGTGGTGTATTCTGTTGATATCTGTGCGTATGACATGCCCGATATAGAACAACGGCGTTTTCTGGTAACATCTGTGATGAAATTTTGATGTGTCTCTTCTCTGATTTTATCATTCGATTTTAATTCACTCCAAAGGGTGTTAGTTATCCAACGAAGACACTTGTTCTCGAAACTCAGTAATTTCTTTTCTGAAGATAAAGAGCTTTTCCAGCTCTCACATCCATATGATAGCACCGGAATAATGCAGGAGTTAAATGTGCATTTTCGTACGTGTGCCGACTGACTTTGATCTCCAGATATTAGACAGTCTGTTAAAGGCACTTGATGCTAGTGCAACGAAAGTTGTAATTTATATATATATTGGAAACAACAGAACTAAACAAATGACAGAATACACATATCTATGAAGCGATATAACAACTGTCGGCAAGAGCGGTAAAGAAATAAACAGTAGATGTAGTAAAGTATACCAAGCCATAGGGCAAATGATACCAATCTTCAGAAATAAAAATGTAGTTTTAAACACCAAAATAAGACTTTTCAAAACGAATATTATGCCACAGCTGTGCTACCAATGCCAATTACGATGAAAATATTAAACCATCGACGATGAAAGATTAACCTTTCACATTTGAGGGACAACTCTTGTCAACATGTGCATGTAATTATGAAATAAAATGGAGACTTCAATAAATCTATTTACAATGAGGAAAAAAAATAATATGGTGTTTTTATTAAAACTGGTTAAAACAGTATTATGAATAAAAGAATAAATAATAAACTTCATGTGCACAATGACGTTATCCACATAAATACGAACGAGAGAAAAAACAAACGGGAAATAATCTCTTTTCATTTAATTTGGTTCAAATCTCTTTTCCTTTTTCTATGTGTATGATTGCATCACTATAAGAAAGTATAGATCGAAACTTCGATACTGTGTATGCATTTCATTCGCAATACTGTATTTTAAACCTATTTTTCACTTGACCTCGTCTATTGGTTTCTAGAACTATAACCAATATATTTTTTGTGTGCGCGCCTGTGGTAACATCGATTGTGATACAGACAGCAACAACAACGTCAAGCATGGTTAGCTTAGAGTATGGTGATCTAGTACAGCTGGTCTACTTATATCGATATGGTTACAGACATCCAGCGTTCAATGCAGGTGGTAAAAACACTGAACATATTCGCTACTAACGCCGAAGTGGGATGTTTCCGGCCATTCGCGTAAATGAAACCGCAACACAACGTATTTCCGTTCTCTAAACTACGTCCTCTTGGAAATTTAGTAGGAACTTCTTACTTTAAGAAAGATTCTGTGAGTTTGAGAACTAACGCAAAATAAAGACAAATACATTTGTAAAAAACTAAATGAGGGAAAGAAATATTCCTCACAGATGCTGCTAGATGTAGACATACCTTATGTCTCATTAATAAAATATTTATATAAATTACTTAGAGACAGGGTGTTTATATGACCTAAATGAGGGGGTTTTACATTTAAAAAAAAAGGCATTCGTCCGTTTTCATTTGTAAATTTCGCCATCAGGTGTGAAATTTGAAGACTTTTTTGTGAAAAACCCACTAAGGGAGGGATTTATGCCTGCCCGTTAGTGAAGTACCTAATACTAATAGACATTTTCAGATTTGTTAAGGGGGAGAGTGGTACAGCACCATAAACTCACCCCCTTGTCTACTGGCCTGCTTACTTAGATGAGTCGACTCGTTTGAAAACAAATGCTTTAGTCGTGTGTTGGGTATCTGTTGCAAAGAATATAAGATCAATGTGTTTGTGTATGACAGAATTAATGTATTAGTGGGTAAACAGGAATCACTGTTAACAGTCTTGAAACATCCCACACTCCGGTGGTACGAACACAGGATGAGTCATTCCTCCATGACAGCTGTTCTTCACATGGCGGTGGAGGGCGACGGAATAAGACGAGAAGGGCAGAAGAAGTCATGGCTGGGTAACATTATTGGGTCAAAAGGCATGAGCCCATGGACTGCTGAATCAGTAACCAATAACATTATAGATTGGACATGATGTGCTGTTTCCAAACTCATCAAGGTGATAGAGGATAGAGATGCGTGATTATCTTTATGTACACAATCAATCCGTGCTGTACTATGATGTAGAGAGGCTGCAGCATCAGGTGGCACCAATCACTTTTTCGGTGCGGTATTTCGAAGAAAAACCATTTTGAGGGGGGAATTTCGAAGACTTGCGTCGTACTGAGGATATCTACCCCATGGTCATGAATGTGAAAATCTTACGATACTGACGGGTTATGGTTTTCATTATTATTATTACCATTATTGTTATTATTATTATTATTATTATCATTAGTATTAGTATTACCAATATTATTATTACTATTATTACTGTTATTATTATTATTATTATCATTATTACCATGAAAATGTGCGATTGCCCTTTTTTGGTGGTAACTCTCCACTTTTCCGAATACGTATCTAAGTCCCTTCGTCTCTGTAAATTTATTGGATCATCTCCTTTTTGTTGATGGCGGATTAATACTTAGATTGTTGATGGCGGATTAATACTTAGATTGTTGATGGCGGATTGATACTTAGATTGTTGATGACGGATTGATACTTAGATTGTTGATGGCGGATTGATACTTAGATTGTTGATGGCGGATTGATACTTAGATTGTTGATGGATTTACTAATTTTCTTAAGTTCTTGCAAAAATATATGAACAGTCTCTTGTGACATATTTTGTGTAGAGTTGATTACATTTTTTTTAAAAATTATTTTGTTGTTGAAATTTTCACTAAAGAGTTGGTAACAAGTGTGTTTATTGACTTTATTGATGACAGAATAGCCAACCCACATCCAACCATGCATGTCAAGTACTATAGACGTTTGCAATAGTGTGTTATATTTTACGTAGTGGCTGCTAACACAATACATCAGCAAACTGTGCGTGTTTGTAAAAGATTGACAGATGTTGAAAGTAACTAGGACAATAGGGGGGGGGGGTGAGGCGGGGCGTTTGATAAAAGTAGACGTAAAGGATGCTATATTAATACACAAGTAAATTGTTTAAATAAAACAAAATCTCTAAACGTCTGAATACGTTTATTCACACTTTAACTGGTACATTTTTAGGGCGAATGGGGGTGGGTTTGAAATAATTACGCAGTGGATGGTCCCCCTGAATTTTTGACAAATTGTAGACAGAAGGGTGGAAATGTATCACAATTACCCACTCCCCCAAAAATGTCTGTAATTTCTGCCCCTCCCCCCCCCCTTTCCAGAAATTTCCAGAAACATAAAATGTTAATTTAAGTGTAGAGATGCTATTTCTTGTAAAAGTGATATTTTGAGACCTACTTTCCATTGTATCTGCGGTATTATATCTCTATAAAACATGTAAGACTTGAGCTGAGAGAAAAACATGTAAGACTTGAGCTGAGAGAAAAAACATGTAAGACTTGAGCTGAGAGAAAAACATGTAAGACTTAAGCTGAGAGAAAAACATGTAAGACTTGAGCTGAGAAAAAAACATGTAAGACTTGAGCTGAGAGAAAAACATGTAAGACTTGAGCTGAGAGAAAAACATGTAAGACTTGAGCTGAGAGAAAAACATGTAAGAATTAAGCTGAGAGAAAAACATGTAAGACTTGAGCTGAGAGAAAAATATGGAAGACTTGAGTTGAGAGAAAAACATGTAAGACTTGAGCTGAGAGAAAAACATGAAAGACTTGAGCTGAGAGAAAAATATGGAAGACTTGAGCTGAGAGAAAAACATGTAAGACTTGAGCTGAGAGAAAAACATGTAAGACTTAAGCTGAGAGAAAAACATGTAAGACTTGAGCTGAGATAAAAACATGTAAGACTTGAGCTGAGAGAAAAACATGTAAGACTTGTGCTGAGAGAAAAACATGTAAGATTTAAGCTGAGAGAAAAACATGGAAGACTTGAGCTGAGAGAAAAACATGTAAGACTTGAGCTGAGATAAAAACATGTAAGACTTGAGCTGAGAGAAAAACATGTAAGACTTGAGCTGAGAGAAAAACATGTAAGACTTGAGCTGAGAGAAAAACATGTAAGACTTGAGCTGAGAGAAAAACATGTAAGACTTAAGCTGAGAGAAAAATATGGAAGACTTGAGCTGAGAGAAAAACATGGAAAACTTGAGCTGAGAGAAAAACATGTAAGACTTAAGCTGAAAGAAAAATATGGAAGACTTGAGCTGAGAGAAAAACATGGAACACTTGAGCTGAGAGAAAAACATGGAAGACTTGAGCTGAGAGAAAAACATGGAAGACTTGAGCTGAGAGAATATAATATGACTACTGGTTTTGCATGTTATTGATTTGCTTTTATAGTCAGATATCACATCTTAGTTTTGATGTGAATAGTGAACATTTCATTACATTTACTTTCCTATGCTCCTTTTTTTGTAATGTGTATGTACAAAATAATATACAGATGTACATAGGACATCAGGAACCATTGCTTTGAATAACGAATGGACGAAAACTTGCGTAGTTTGGACATGTATGTCGACAGAAAAGTTGTCAAAAACAATATTGTAAGTGACCGTCGAAGGTGGAAGACGTACGGGAGGAAATTGAAATAATGGACAGACAACATGACGGAATAGACAAGACATGATTTTTGCTCACTCGTTCACATCGTTGAAGACAGAAATCGCACGATTGTGTGTTGATACATTCAATGTGGTACCAATACAACACTTAATCTGTGTGTTGATATATTCAATGTGGTACCAATACAACACTTAATCTGTGTGATGCTACATTCAATGTGGTACCAATACAACACTTAATCTGTGTGATGCTACATTCAATGTGGTACCAATACAACACTTAATCTGTGTGATGCTACATTCAATGTGGTACCAATACAACACTTAATCTGTGTGATGCTACATTCAATGTGGTACCAATACAACACTGAATCTGTGTGTTGATACATTAAATGTCGTACCAATACAACACTGAACATATGTGTTGATACATTCAATTTGGTACCAATACAACACTGAACATGAGTGTTGATACATTCAATGTGGTACAAATACAACACTGAATCTGTGTATTGATACATTCAATGTGGTACCAATACAACACTGAATCTGTGTATTGATACATTCAATGTGATACCAATACAACACTTAATCTGTGTGATGCTACATTCAATGTCGTACCAATACAACACTGAACATGAGTGTTGATATATTCAATGTGGTACCAATACAACACTGAACATGAGTGTTGATATATTCAATGTGGTACCAATACAACACTGAACCTGTGTGTTGATACATTCAATGTGATACCAATACAACACTTAACATGAGTGTTGATATATTCAATGTGGTACCAATACAACGCTGAACATATGTGTTGATACATTCAATGTGGTACCAATACAACACTGAACCTGTGTATTGATACATTCAATGTGGTACCAATACAACACTGAATCTGTGTATTGATACATTCAATGTGGTACCAATACAACACTGAATCTGTGTGTTGATACATTCAATGTGGTACTCTTATAACATTAACTCTGTGTGTTCATGCTTCCATTGTGGTATCTTAGATATCGCTGGATGACACTCTGTATGTGTCACTCTACGAAACTGATGGGTTACGTGATTATAGGATAGGATATGACTTTGCAATTCATCATCTGTTTATGAACAGCTGTCTTTTATGACATTCATTTCAACAAGTAATAACAAACAACAACGGTTTACATCCTCAGTTAGTTGACCTAATTAATAATAGGCCAATTTTCTCCCTTGACTGTTTTAGTGTAATGCAGGATATGTTACGCCGTCTGTGCTGCCAGCCCACATGAACATATTTTTGATAGAACCAGTGTTAAGTATGTGCTTAATCTGTTGTGTCATGTCCTGATGCGGAAGATGATAACCTGCTCAGATATGTCAAGTAAGTGATAGTTGTCATTTGTGTGGTCGACTGTCTTAATAGCCGTGATGAGGGTCCTCTTTTCTTGGTAGATCATTTCTTTGTAGATCTTTTCTTGTTTTTTATGGTCATATGTTGCTCCATCTTTGACCAGCATGTCTGTCTCTTCATTTCCTGGAATGGTAGTTTACCGCTGGCAAGAGCTTGGAGGACAGACATTGGAACAGTAAGAGACACCACCAAAGGTGCATTTTTCGTAATCTATGAGAGCCTATTGACGGAAGAAAACAATGAAGAAACCGAGTCAAGACATTCAGTGACAATGATTATCTCTTTCACACTCGATAGGTTGTCAGCAGAACTATCCTACGTTGTCTGATAGGAAATGTTTGGAAAAACGACAGTGCACTATTCTTTGCATCCTGAAATAGATATCCATACCCGTTTCCTACACGTCCTCAAAGTGACAATAATTGTTCTGTTAATTTAATAAGTAAATTATACAAATGAATATTTATGACTTACATAGCATTGTAATGCAACAAGAAAACAAAAATAAAAGAGAAACAAATTAGCCAATCTTGTCTGCTCAAGAAAGGAACAGAGTAAAAATACATGCATCTTGCATGAACTAATCTGTAGGAGAAATAGAGATATGCAATCTGAAATGTGGTATGCTATCAGAGGTCATCGTTACACTCTAAAATCCTACGCACGCTTTTATTAAGTGAGCTAATTTAATAGCGGGTTGGGAATTACTTAATAGCAGGAGAAAACTTCTCTAAGACAATATTTAAGTGATCATTTATATGTTCGATATGCATTTCAAAAGTACGGGAGCATTCAATAATGTGTTTACAACAGTCAAATCTATACGGTCGCTCAGCTTAGAGGGAACGTTGGTGACGCAATGACCTGAACTTCGACACCATTTAAAATATGTCTTGAGCATGATACAACGAATATAGGCTCGTTTCTATGGTTGAATAGGCATGTCTCATTACGAATGGGCTATAACGCCATCACACATTATCCAGACTATGAAAGCATTGTTTGTGGTTTGATGAGATAAAAAGAGGAAATGGAATCATCAATCAAATTACAAATGTACTCACATGGCTCGATTATTATGATCTAACAGCAACGATCAAGTTCTAATTTAGTCAGTTCTATTAATGAGAGGATATCGATCATACGATTGGATATAATAGCATAGATCGTAACAAAACGATTATTATTATTATTTTGGCTTTAATCGCAGAAAGTTGCTGGTGTGAATTAAACTTCAAATTGGTAAGTCAGATTTGTTGCAAAGTAAACCGAAACAAGAACTATTTATTCATAGCAGTATCCCTGCCTTTCAAAATGTGGCCACACAACCATTTGTTTCCCCAGAAGGGACATCGATGTAGAAGTTCATGATGCAATCAATGAATAAGTCAATGAAACGGTCTTTTGTCTACTGGGCAGTCAGTTGTCTCAACAGAAACTATTTCTTGATGTGATTAGAGTATCTTCACCTCAATGTGGATTAAAAATTAGCGATATATGCGCCCGCCCTCTGTCGTCTACAAGCGTCTACATGGTGTACCTACCCCTCCCCCCTCCTTAAAGTGGTAATCGCTGTTCTGTTTATTTCTACAGTTCCGCCTGCTTCCTGATCGCCAGCTCTTATATGCTACATTTGTTTATGTTCAAGAGTGCTATATCTCTTAATGTCATCAATATATTTTAATTGTCTAGAGAAAACGTGTCTGAATTAAATGTTTGTAGATTTGGATAAATCATCATCATCAAGTTCCGTTTGTGCAACGAAGGTTAGCTACAGCGGTATTCCAACATCTTTAATTTCTTTTCTTGTGCACTTCTGTAACCAACCCATTTCCGGATGTTTCTCTCCCAACTGTATCTCTGCCTACTTCTTGCTCGTTCACTAAACTGTGACCTCAAGCAATGTATTGAACAAGGTATCATGTCTTTTAATATGTCAAACATATTTTATGTGTTTCATTTGTATTTCCATTAATAGTTCTTTTATCATGAGAAATATTGTCAGGACGTCTGTGTTCGTTTAATGCCCTTATTGACTGAACAGTTAAACAGATTTCTTGCTAGATAAATACGAATGAACAAAGAAGGAAGTATTTCTCATTCAGAGCGTAGTCGTCTGCCAATAACTTATTTTATGGTACTGATTTTCAAGGGAATGCGTGCGTTCAGGGGGTTGGTATTGATTTCTATGAAGTAAGGTTATACGACTACCTGTGCTGAAAATTTAAACCGGAGCTTTGGCAGCGACGCCAGAGAGACTGGTATAGACACATAAAGTACTTAACAAAAATATTAACTATTTGATAGTGATCTCATGCTGTAGAAAATACGGGTTGGTCGGATTGAACAGTGTGCAAATTGAGGCCATAAGGGCAGTTTTATGATGCATTAAAGATACACCAATCGCTACCATGAGGTTTCTTCAGGACCCAACCAGTATCAAAGTAAGACATCGAGTAGCACTGGTGAAAGCATACTTTAAATTAGTCAACAATTACCATCACTCTTAATAACAACATCCCTGTCTGTCTGTCTGTCTATAAGATATATTTATATATATAACGACTTCGCCGGTTCACATGACGAAATTAAATTAAATGGATAACTTGAAAAAGTACATAAATGTTCCTATCTAGGCAGCAAATTAACACTCGAAAGTTATGTCATGACAGAAATTACAACTCGCATTGAAATAGCATAAAATTATTTAACAGACTGTCTAATATCTGGAGATCAAAGGCAATCAGTACACGCACGAAAATATGCGTATTTAAATCCTGTGTTATTCCGGCGCTGTCATATGGATGTGAGAGCTGGAAAAGTTCTTTATCTTCAGAAAATATACTGTTTGGAATTTCGAGAACAAATGTCTTCGTATGATAACTAACACCTATTGGAGTACATTCAACTCAAATGATAAATGATAAGAGAAACATCAAAACTTCATAGCATACATTATTAGAAAACGCGATGGTCCTACATCGGACATATCCTACACTCAGACATCAATAGCATACACCATCAATCTCTTGAATGGACACCAACAGGCAAAAGAGCCAGGGATTGACCAAAAGAAACAGAAGAAGAATACTTTAGAGGAAGAAACACAAACAATATTCATATTATTCAAGAACTACACAGAATAGCTGTGTATAGACAGAATTGGAGAGATCTGACCTCTGCCCCATGCATTAACGTCATCTCTAAAGGAAATTGGTAATATATATATGTATGTATGTATGTATGTATGTATGTATGTATGTATGTATGTATGTATGTATGTATGTATGTATGTATGTATGTATGTATGTATGTATGTATGTATGTATGTATGTATGTATGTATGTATGTATGTATGTATGTATGTATGTATGTATGTATGTGTGTGTGTGTGTGTGTGTGTGTGTGTGTGTGCGTGTGCGTGCGTGCGTGCGTGAGTGCGTGCGTGCGTACGTGTGTGCGTTGCGTGCGTGCGTGCGTTGCGTGCGTGCGTGCGTGCGTGCGTGCGAGCGTGTGTGCGTGCGTGCGTGCGCGTGCGTGTGCGTGTGCGTGTTGGACCCTGGCTCTTTCGCCCTCTTAGCCGAGGTGTCATTCTGACATCGTGTACCCCTTGTCCGAGTTCGAGTCTCACACCACGCGTTTGAGAGCAAGGCGTTCTAGAGCTGAGCGTCCTTGTCCCAATAGCGCCTGAGCCCATCAGGTACTGAACCCCTTCTCTCTTCAAGTGTATTTCCGGTGTAGGAAAACCTGACAGTAGAGTTGGGCCAGGGCTAAATCGTTGTCCCTTTTGTGCCTGGGCCCATCGGGTACGGAACCCTTTCTCTCTGCAAGTGTACTTCCGGTATAGGAAACCTTGACAGTAGAGTTGGACCAGAACTACCATCGTTGTCCCTTTCTTGCCTAAGCCCATCGGGAACAGAACCCTTTCTCTTCGCAAGCATATTTCCGGTTTAGGAAGGCTCGACATTAGAGTTGGATTAGGTCTTCTTGCTTTACCAGCCGCCATTGGATGGGTCTGGGTCTCTGTCTGTAAGGAACACAGGTAACTAGATGCTCGTCTCGAGCTGACGGAGCTTGTAGTTCAACTTTCCTAGAGACTTCTCACTTTCTATTTGCAGTTCGCGCTGCCCTGTAGCGCTGTTCTGCCCTTTCATTGTTTCGTTTTACTCGGTATGAAATCTATTTGTCTCGCCATGCATCTACCTTTACGTGCATTTTACATTGGCCGCCCCTCCAATGTTCGGACTGGACTGACTAGCTTCACTGTATGTTGACAGTGTCGCTATATGTGCTGATGCTGGTGGTGTCGGAGATATTGTCTGTCTCTTGTGCAGTCAAATTTCTTTCCATCTGCTACCTCCACATTCTCGGAAACGATCCCCAAAAGATTTGGCCAGAATCATTGGGAATAGTAAAATGAGTAACTTTCGATGGCTTGACTATAGATCGTGTACCATCGACATTCATTCACCAATATTTTTGATTTAGAGGTGAATTTTGGTGGGTCACTGAACCGAACATATCTAATTAGCTCGTGATCCTGTTTACTAATTATTCACATGCTATTGGTAACTTGCAAATGTATCAAACAAGATTTGAACCACTCCCTTTTAGCAGGTTTGTAATTTTCTGGAGCAGCACAAACATTTGATATAAATACGCGCTAGTTGAAATTAGTACTACGTATTAATCGTCCCTGCAAAACAACAAAACAGAGACAGAAATACAAATCATTCAGTTCGAATATGAGTCAATGAGTTATAGAAAATAGGAAGCAGGGAGGAATTTGACAAATGCAGCAGACGAGATGTAAACAAGCTTGTTTTGTTTGTTTGTTAAGTAGGGGTTTATGCCTCATATGGTCGAGGCCCGCCACTTTCAACCTAGGACTGGTGTCCATATTGGTTATATCGAGGCGGTTGGGGACCTGTGGTTTTTGTGGCTTGTCTGCCTGGTTGTTGCTAGGATGTGGCTCTGTTAGCCGGGTTCGCTGTAGGGCCTCCTAGCTTCAGTCCTTGTATGGACTATGTTGTGGCTCTGCCTGTCTCTGGTATTGATGAGACTATAAGGTGGTAGTCCTTAGAAGGACTTTGTGGTGATTGGTTGGAGCTCTTTCTTCTATTCGGAGCTATTTGCTGTGTTGTTCCTTCGATGTGTCGATCTGGATTATAAGGTGTTAGTCCTTAAAAGGACTTTGTGCAGGATTGGTTGGAGCGCTTTCTTCTGCTTCTTTCCTGTGCTGTTCATTCGCTTAGTGTGTCTGGAACACATGTTGTCTGTAGTTGTCTATGCTGACATTGGTTGTGCAGTATCGGCTGCTGATTGTACCTGTGGAGAAAGATTTTTTTTTTTTAAATTATGAAATGAAGTTTATAGCCCTTATAAGAACTTTATTCTGTCTGGTTGGTGCTCTTTGTTGTGTTGTGTCATCTCTGTGTTGTTCCTGTCTGGGTTGGCTGTTGATTATACAGCTCCGTTAAGAGCAGTTTATATATTATGTAAACAAAAATTAAGCGGGAGGGGAGATTGGAAGTTATTCATAAGGGAAAGGGGGCATAGCAAAAGTTGTGTGCATTTTATGTATGAATTAAACTGTGTAATGTGAAACATTTCTCAAAAACGGTCAAAATGTTCTGTAGTTATTTCAAACATTTTCTGTTAATATTGTAAGGGTAAAACTGTTTTTGATATAATTAAGCGAGGGTGGGTGAGGGTACCTGAATTCTTAACATTTTGTTGGCGGCGGATTGGAGAATGATGGGAGAAATTAGTTGTGTAAAAAATATGGTTGACATTATTTATGGAAAGCACCTCAGTTGACACCGTTTCCTCTCGAAAATTGACACATGTGGATCTTGAAAATTGACACCTTTTCATCTCGCAAAATTACACCGTTTCATCTCGAAATTTGAGTCGAGAAGTTTTCCAAACTCTACTAACTATCATCCCTAAAAATAATGGTATTTTAGTTTTAAAAACCCAACGTACATTATCACGTTACTATGAATATGTACTTATTGACAGAAATTCAACAACATCCAACGGTTGTCTGAAATCTAAGGAAGGATCAGTTTTAATGTGACAAGAACCTATAATGCAAAGATGGACAATAAATTAATGAATTATGCTTTGACAATAGACCTAACCCAACACGTCAGAATACATATGAAGGCACATCTATACTAAAATCTGAGATAGAGCTAACAATTCAACAAATAAGAAAGGGAAAGTCAACTGGACAAGATAATATAACAATAGAAGAGATTGATGTAAGAGGTGATTTTGGCACAGAAGTAATAACAAAATAACAAAGTTATTGAATGATATTTACAACACTGGTTATTTACCAGGTAATTTATTATAATTCATATTTATAACTTTACCTACTGTTACCTAATACATGATCTAACATTACCAGAAGAGGACAATTTACCCAATAAGACAAAGAGTCCGACAAGGGTGTGTGCTATCACCTGATCTGTTTAACTTAAACATTGAAATAATTTTTAATTCTATAGAAAATATGCCAGGAATAGCTGTTGGTGGGTATAATGTGAATAACCTGTTTATAGTTCTTGTAGCAAAGAGTGAAAAAGAACTACAACAATTGATTACAACTATAGTAGAAGAAAGCACAAACAAAGGTCACAGAACACGAAGAAAACAGAAATGATGGTTACATCTAAAACAGCTAGCCCTTCTAATTGTAACATCAAGGTCAACGGGACAGTTCTTAAAAAAGTAGCCACATTTAAATATTTGGGCACAAATACATCAGATGGTAGATGCGTCACTGAGATAAAAAGTCGAACAGCACAAGCCAAAGCAGCATTATAGAAGAGGAGGAACATTTTGTGTAATAATTCATTATCAATACTTGATTCTTGATTAGAAACTGGCTTCACAGCACGCGGGACGTTCCCATAAGTGCTCCTCCTTCCGCTCCAGCAGCCATCCCAGTGTATGTAGACTCATAGTTCCGGTCAGGTGTTGATTGTGTGATCTTCGAGACCTCCCTAAAAAAGTATACTTTTCCTTCCCTCACCTCTAGATACTCTCATTTCTAACATTCTCTGTATGTGTGCGTTCTCTACCTCATTGACATCATCTGCATCTTGAAATGAATTTATTACTGCCTTTATTAAATCTATAGGGAGAGAAACTACAACAAGTAAAACAGTATCAATATCTTGGACACATAGTCACAAATGATGGCAGATGTGAAACAGAAGTTAAAAGGAGAATAGGAATGGCTAAAAGTACCTTCAATGACATGAGGAAATTATTAATATCTAAACAAATTACAAACAAGTTAAAAATGAGAATTATAAAATGCTACATCTATTCCATATTAATGTATGGCTCAGAAACATGGACACTAAATAAACAATTAGAAGACAAAATTGATGCCTTTGAGATGTGGGTATATAGAAGAATAGGGAGAACATCATGGAAAGAGAAGAAAACAAATAAAGAGGTGCTAAAACACTTAATATGAAGAAAGAACTACTAAGAGAAATAAAGATCAGGCAAATAAAATACTTTGGACACATTAAAAGACATGACACCCTATTGAAGACCTTACTTGAGGGTAAAGTCAAATGGAAGCGAGCAAGAGGTAGGCAGAGATACAAGTGGGAGAGTAACATTACACGATGGACAGGTTACAGTCTAGCAGAGTGCACCACCAAGACAAGAGACAGGAGATGTTGGAGATACGTTGCAGCCAACCTTCGTTGCGGAGACGGCACTTGATGATGATGATTAAATCTGATTTATCTCTTCTCAGCAATGTGCCGTCTATCGCCGCATTACCCGCCAATAATTCGGCTCTCTCGATTCCTCTGACCCCAGCATGACCAGGGCAGTATATCCATGTAATGCTCTGGACAACTGAGTTGTTCAATAAGTCTCACCATTCTTTTATTAGCATGAACTTTTATATCTTGCGCAACATGCTTTGAAAGTCTGTGTGTATTACCGCGTGTGTTGATGTATCAGTTATCAACCAATTAAGAGCTGCTGTAACTCCCTCTATCTCCATCCTCATGCTCGATGTGACAGTAGAATGTGCTGAAGATTTCTCAACCAACTTCACGCCATTTCTGTAGGCAACAAAACCCCAACCGCTTTTATTTGTGTTTCTGCTAACAGGGCCATCTGTGTATATAATTATGTCTTGTGGTTTCGAGTGTAGTTGGTCGAGTTCGTGCACTGTATCCTGAGCCCTGACTGCCGTCCATTTTCGACACGCTTTATCTAGTTATATTATTACTTTAGTCAGTGATTTCTTCTCAGTGTCTACCTTGACCCATTCACTGCCCTTTCCTATTTCTTCCAGTTCACATACTATTCGCAGTGTGTCTTAAGCCTCTGCCATCCATGGTCTGCCACGCTTGATTCGTTTTCCCTTCGACTCATCTAGACGATGGTGTAATGGGTGGTGGTTGTATTCTGTCACTTTAAGGTACGACTTAACTTGTGCTACCTGATGTCGCACTCTAATGCTGGGGAGATCAAGCAGAAATCTCATAGCAGAGATGGGTGTATCTCTAGTACACCCCAGTACCGCTCGCATTGTCTCAATTTGAACTTTTTCCAATCTATCGACTTGTGTCTGTGAGAAAGTTAGTAGGCCCGGGCCATAATCTATTACAGATAGCACCACCACTTGCAGAAGTAGAAAAAGTACCCATTGCTACATGTCGAAAGTCGCCATCACCTTGATAACACTGATCCCTCTTTTAGCCTTCTGAATCATATTTGTGACGTGCTTGTTGAATGATAGACTTATATCAAATATTATCCCAAGATATTTAAAGTCCTGTTCTCTTTCAATGAATGAGCCCATGCAACTAACAGCTGGTAGTGTGCCATTGACCAGATTATTATTTGAAGATGACCAGACGACCTTTGCTTCCGAGGGATTGATCACAGTGTTTATCAATATCAATAGAAGTAAGAAAGCACATTCTAAAATGTTACATAGAGCCGATATTGCTATAGGGTAGTGAAGCATGGACAATTGACAATATTGCAAGAAAAAATCTGGAGGCCACAAAGATGTGGTTTTATAGAAGAATGATGAGAATACCATGGACATCTAGAAAGATAAATCTACAACTGGTCTACTTAAATAGAAAACTTATTAACTGTATACGACAATCACAGTTTCTGGGTCATGTCGTGAGAAGAGGTGGGTTTGAGAAATTCGTAACAACTGGAAAGATTGAGGGTAAGAGAGACAGAGGAAGACACCGTGAAAAACTGTTGGATGGCTTGAACGCCTGTCATGATGCAGAATCATCAGAAACTATATTTAAATGTATAACAGACAGAGGACTGTGGAGAGACATGATCGCCTACGCCGGAAGTCATGGTACCAATGAATGAATGAATATGGTACGATTACTTTAGACGATGCTTCGTGGATGTCCTGTCTAAAATCGAATATTATTTAATGATTGCTCGAATATGTTTTGAATTGCTTGCCGAGTCACAACAGCCAAGTAGTATTTCTAGTGAATGCAAAGTCAGTATTGTAGGCATTGAAAGATCGAACGAACATGAGCATGAATGAACTTACGGTCTGCTTACTACACCTCAGCAGTACCACCAAAGAAACAGTACTGCAGTGGATCCGTGGTCACTGTGGCATACCTAGAAATGAAAAAGCTGATCTCGTAGCAAGGAAAGGGGGATCACTGGAACAAATAGAAAGTGATAACACGTACAATGAATGTAAGACCATGTTAACAGCAGAATATAAGAAAAAGTGAAAGCAGATGCACCCAACTGCAGAACCAAATGAACTCTACCATCACATGTCACGCAAGGAACAAACCATCATTTTCAGACTACGAACCGGCCACAACAGACTGAGAAGTCACATGTTTCGAAAACTGAAGAATGGCGAGACAGACCTGTGCATCTGTGGACTGAGCCCAGAGACTGCAGAACACATTCTTCATGCCTGTCAACTCTACCAAGAAGAGAGGGAGAAAATATGGCTTACTGAGACTGCACTGATTCCAGACTTGGGGGGTTCCATGGATGACCTGAATCGAATATCACAATTTATTGAAGCTATTGGTGCTGTAACCTGATATCTGACTGAAGCTATTGGTGCTGTAACCTGATATCTGACTGAAGAACGATGAAGAAGAAGTTCGAATATGTTTTAGGGACTGTTGAAGTATGTTTTAGGAAGTGTTTGATATGTTTTAGTAATTATGCGAATATGTTTTAGTGATTCATTGAATTAGGAATTGGTTTAACTAGATGCAGATTGGTCAAATAAGATAAACATGTGACTACCATAACGCGACACTAACTTCTAGTTTTTCTGAGAGCAACACAAACAGTACAAGCTATCATTTGACCATCAATCAGAGCGTGGAAACGTGTGCACGAGATTGCGCGGTGCAAACATCGAATCATCGCAGTAATATTGTGTGGTACATCGTTTTGTGGCAGACATTAACTCACGAGAGGCGAGAAAATCTACCTCGTGAACAGTTCGCCAGGATATTATAAAAATCAACGTGGAAATATCATATTGGCTTCTGTTGAGGCAAGGAATATATTATTGAACACCTGTTTGTGTAAGATTACAATTATTAGAATGAACGAGAATAGGTAGATTACACGTATCAATATAAATGGGAATATATAGATTCATTATCAGCATTAAGCCCGTCTCCGCATCGAATGTTATCTGCAACGGACCTCCAACTTCCACTGTATTTTGCCTTGGTGGCTCACTCTGTTAGACTGCAACCTGTTCATCTCGTGATATTTCACTTTCACTTGTAATCTATGACCAGTTCTTGCTCACCTCCCTTCGATATTTTACGGTCATGTAAGTTCTTCAACAAGTTGTCATGTCTTTTAATATGTCCCTCTTCTTTTTCTGCGTTCCCTCTCAGATAACCATCGCGAAAGTTCTTGCGATTTCAGCCATGGAGTTTGAAGTACGTTGTGCTGCCAGTATCACAGCAGAGATGTGGTATTTGTTCCCCCCCCCCCGAGATATTTTCGCGTTGTTTTCAATTCAGGTAGTAGACTTCTCCAGTCGGTGAGAGCCTTCCTTTCTGTCGCTATGCGATTGATGTGTATCGACTCTACGCGGTGACGGTTTTCTACGAACTGTGTCCTTTGATTTTTCAGGCCAAAACTTGTCAATGAATGGCAGTTTCCAAGATAAACGTAGTCTGGAATTTAGGCTTGGGTCGACTACGCCAATCTTGCACGAGATGTACCGCCGAAAGTGAACTTGTCTCGCATAATTTGAATTATTGTGCCTGTGCTCATCAGATACTCATTACGGAATCCTTTCTCTCTGCGAGCATGATTCCGGTATAGGATAGCATCGACGGTAGAATTGGGATAGGGTTCGTTCGCCCTTTTAGCCGAGGTGTCATTCACCGACATCGTGAACCCAGGGGAACTTAAAGCTTGATTTCAAGATGAACAAAACTTTAGTTCCAATTTCCTTTTAACATTTCCACGTTCTGTTTGCACATAACGTTGTCATCTAGCTACTGCAGATCTTTAACACAAGCTGGTCCACAGGTAATGTACCACAGGCGTGGAGAGAAGCAATAATGATACCACTCCTCAAATCATGAAAAGATGGCAACACAGTCTCCAACTACAGGCCCATCAGCCTCACAAGCTGTCTATGTAAAACAATGGAACGCATTATCAATCTTAGGATTCAGTGGTACCTTGAAAGTGAAAACCTTCTGGTATCACAGCAAGCCGGTTTCAGACAGTGCTACTCTACTGAAGATCAGGCAACCTACCTCTCCCAAGAGATTGAGGATGCCTTCCAAGAAAAGAAACTTGTACTAGCAGCATGGATAGACCTCAGGAAAGCATTTGATAAGGTCTGGAAAGAAGGGCTCCTAAAGAAATTGCGAAATTGCAGGGTTAGCTCAAGAATGTACAAATTGGTAAAAACATACCTGCATAATAGAAGAGCCAGGGTACAAGTAGATGGTCGCAAGAGCAAGAAAGTTCTACTGCGTCATGGAGTCCCCCAGAGAGGAGTCCTGTCGCCCACACTTTTCTTGGTTTACATCAATGACCTAGTTGCTGAACTACCACACGGGATCAAAGTGGCAATGTATGCTGACGACCTGGTGATCTGGTGCACAGAAGAACATGCGACAGTGGCCACTAAACAAATACAAAGAGCTATCGATGCCCTAACCTTATGGGCAAATAGATGGTGCGTCAGCATTAACACAGATAAGTGCAGCACTACACTTTTTACCCTCTCACCAAAACAAACAGCCGGTCATATCAAAATAGATGGAGAGCTCTTGAAAGAAGACAAACAACCCACATACCTCGGAGTTACTTTTGATGATAAACTGACATGGAAGCAGCACATAAACAAAGCAACAACAAAAGCCAGGAGGAAGTTAGCTATCCTGAGAAAACTAAGTGGAACCACATGGGGAGCCAGTGGGAATATACTCAGTAATGTTTACCAGCAAGGCATAAGACCACACCTGAAATATGGTTCAGCTGCGTGGTGTCTTGCATCAAACACCACATTACAAGATCTATATAAAGTACAAAACCAGGCACTTAGAATAATGTTGGGAGCAATGAAATCAACACCCATAGCAGAGATGCAGAAAATGGGAAGAATGCAAACACTTGGCGAACGCAGAGACACAAAAGCACTAATTCATGCAGAAAAGTTTCAGTGTATGCCAAGTCATCCAATGAAGGAAAGATTCCAAAATCTAGCAATGGGACGACTGAAAAGAAGCAGCTTTATCCATCAAGCTAAACGACTCCGCAGACAACTTACAGACCTACCTGTAGTCGAAAGCCCCTTAAGGCCTATACCAGAACAAACCCCGTGGAGTGAAAGACATGGAATGCCAATATACATTCAGACTCATGTGAAAGGAATACTAAGCGAGGACAAACAGAACAGTGTGCAGCGAAGGACAGTCATCCTCAGTTTCCTGGATGAGGAATATCCACAAGATATATGGGTCAGAGTATACACAGATGGGTCAGAACAGAATGCCGTGAGGAATGGAGGTACAAGTGTATATATAGAATATCCACACAAGCCTAGAGATACAATCAGAACACCGACAGAGAAATTCTGCAATAAATATGATGCAGAAATCCAGGAAATTAGTGTGGCAGCTAAAAAACTGCTGAACTCCAACTCTGACCTACAGCCTGTGGTATTCCTGACAGATGCAAGGTCAGTGCTTCAAGCTCTCCAGTCTGGAAAACTAACAGACTTGAAAAAACTACTTAGTGAATTGTCTTACCAGTATAGGGTAACCATGCAGTGGATACCCTCTCACTGTGGAATACCAGGAAATGAAAAAGCAGACCAACTGGCTAAGGAAGGTGCTGCCGAAGATCAACCAGATATACCAATCACATACCATCAGAAAAAACAGATGATCAAGTCAATAAGAAAGCCACAAACACCAACACAAGATGACTATCATATTATGAACAGACCAGAACAAGTTATAATTCTACGTCTCAGAACAGGACACAACCGACTCCGCAGCACATGTATACAAAGTTCAAGATTGGCAACACAGCCATGTGTACATGTGGACAGGCAGCACAGAGTGCCAAACAAATACTTCAAGAGTGTTCTGAGCAGGAAACGCTGAGGCAGACATATTGGCCAGAGGAAACAACACTGGAATCAAAACTCTATGGGACACTGTATGAACTACAAAAGACAGTGAGTTTTATTAAGAAGACAGAATTACAGATATAGACATGTTTCAAGTGAACGAAAGAAGAAGAAGAAGAATCTAGCACTGTGCTGCCCTCTCATTGTACTCAATATGCTATCTTTTCGACTCTCACTATTCGTCTTGAAATCTTCCCATTTCGTGAAAATTGCAGTTCCATATCAATCTACGCATATGGTTGCGTCTGTGGGTTTCAGCAATGGCCCACTAGACAAACCACCCATGTAACAGAAAACCTTAGTGGATGACATGAATGACACCTCGGCTAAGAGGGCGAAAGAGCCAGGGTCCAACTCCTCTGTTGAGTTCTTCCCCTTAAGGAACCAGGCTCACGGATGAGAAACGGTTCAGTACCCAATGGGCACAGGCACAGCACGTCCAATTACACGAGGCAAGTTCATAGACAGTGGAACACCTCGTTTGAGTCAGACTAAGAGCAAGAAAATCGTCTGGGCGAAGAGTCTCCACTACGCGTGCCTGGAGACAGATATAGAGGCTGTCACAGGCTAAGGGTAGCCCACCCGAATTGTCAAGGCATGCCGAAATCGGATGTGCTAGGCCTACAAGGCGCATAACGGTGGCACAACGTAATCACGCTCCCGGCGGAAATCGCACGGATATCCGTGATGGTTACAATGGAGCGAACGAAAAACAAACAAACCTGAATATAGATGTATTTTCTCTGTGGTTGAGAGGGAGCCAGAGATGTACTGTGCAGCACTGGTGAGGAGGAAACTGACAGCACTGTTTTTTCCTATGGCTTAGACCCATCATAGAGGCACAGTGAATCAGGATGTGACAATCCTTTTGACTTGACCATTTGGATGCATGCCTAGAGCAATAGAGAAGCTCGGCATAACCAGTAGTCAATTGGTGGCGGGGAATGAGCACAGTGAACCCTATCTTGGCTACTGTGGCTGGGAGCAGTGCATAGGTTGAAACCTACCTTTCTGGAAATATTGGTATATGGAGGTTATTTTCTTATAGAAGCCTCATTGCACGTCAACTATACAATTCCGTAGTCGTAACCTTCGATAACAGTTACCATGTTGTTCCGACAGGCCGACGTTGTGCGTGAACTAGTTATGGGCGCAGCGTGGGTGGGCGGAACAACAAAGAAACCTGTCGCAAGAGCCAGAGTTGTGCCCTGATGTCAACGTCTGTTTCAGCAGCATTATACTCGAAACACCATCGAGTCAGATGGCTGCTTGAACATAGACCGGAGCACTTATGGGGATGCCCCACGTGCTTTGAGGCCAGTTTCTAATCAAGAATTCCTGGAGGTGTGATAGTTCTTCTCTGGCTCTGTCCCGGGTTGGGACGAAAATCCACAGACTTCCTAGCAATATAATGCCATTTAATAGCATTAGGTCAAAGGACGTATTTTTTATTTCTCTTGATTTGTACTTTTTTTATAGAACATCTTTTGTGCGTTTTGTCTATCTTTGTTAAGCATTGCTCCATTTCTTGCCATGACTTCATTTTTGCAGATTTGATGATTTTCTTGGTGTTAAACTTTGCTGCCTTGTATGTTAGGTAATCTTCATGCGTTTTGTTTGTTGCCCATTTATTGTATTTTTTTGTATCCTTCGTTGCGTTCTTTACCTCTTCTGTCCACAAAGCTGTTATTTTTTGTCTTCGTGCCTATATGGTATTTATATCCGCATATGTTTCCTGCTGTTTGCATAATGGTATTTTTGAAATATTTCCATTCTTCTTTTATGTGCTGTGTGCTTTCAGATAGCTTTTCAAATGTTTCCTTAACTTCCTGGATTATTTGTGTATTCTGTGTAATTTGTTTAGATGTCAACATTTTCCACATGTCATTGGAAGAACTTTTAACCGTTCATATCTTCCCTTTTAACTTCGTTTCACATCTACCATAATTTGCGATTATGTGTCTGAGATATTGGTAATCTTCTACTTGTTGTATTATCTTTCAATGTATCTTTATGTTTAACACATGTCCTTCTGCGATTTTGCTGATTATATTTGTAAAAGAAGTTTTAATATCTATATCTAGTTCATATTCTTTATTTGACTTATTTACTTAATCTATTACGGTATGTGGTTCCTGTTCAGATTAGATATGTTAGATTACACATATCAAGATAAAGGAAATATGTAGATTACACTTATCAAGATCAACAAGAAAATTTAGATTACTCTTATCAAGGTAAACGGGAATATATAGATTACATTAATTAGGATTAAAAGGAGTATGTAGATTACACTTATCAAGATGGAACGGGAATAATTAGATTAAATTTATCAATATAAGCGGGAACAGAACACTTATCGGAATACACGGGAATATGTAGATAACACTTATCAAGATAAAGAGAATAGGTATATGACACTTATCAAGAAAAAGGGAATAGGTAGATTACACTTATCAGTATAAACGGCAATAGTTAAGGTTACACTTAGACTAAAAAAAGGGGCAAAAGTGTAATAATAAAATATGATTCATTGTTTAGAATCATTTACTAGATCTTACTACATACTGATTTGTTTCTTTGTCTTGACGTAGTAAGCGAGTTATGCAGGTGGAGCTCTCTTCGCACTGATTATTCAGGTCACCTTTCTTGTAGTCCAGGTTCACGGAAACTGGGATAATCTGAAAATTTAAGATATTTAGGAAAATGATTCAGAAATTCATAAATAAAGTTGCTGGTTGCCTGCGTTGCTGAAGTGTCAAGGTGCGGTGGGTCAAGGACATGAAACAAGTGTCCATGACTCATATGCATCATTGGAACGTAATTGCAGCTCACATTTTACACATTACAAATACGCCGGATCTACATGATTTTCAGGTGTCTCGCTTTTCCAGTGTAACACCTGAGAACAAATATCCTTAAATTATAACTTATTTGGTTTTAGAGAATGTAATTTACGTGCACAAACGTACCAGAGATGCCATTTGTACACTTAGACAACTAATGAAAAAAAACAGCAAAGAATTGTATATCTCGTTTTCGACTAAGAAAACGCCTTCGTCAGAGTATAGAGACAATTATGGAAAATACTATCAAAATATGGGGCTCCACAACACCTAATCAATTTATATAGAAGTAGTTAAACAGGCAGTCAATATGCAGTTAGAGCGAGTGTATGACTTTCAGATAAATTCCACATACACTCTGGTGTGCGACAAGAATGTGTTCTCCCTTGTTATTCGTCACGTATATTGAGTGCATATGTAAAATTTCGAACTCTAATGAAGAAGACAACATAAACAATCTTCTATTTGCATACGATCAAGTAATACTGTCAACATGAAAAGAACAACTACAACAACATATAAATAACTTGCACACAACATGTAGAAATTTTAACATGATGATAAACACAGAGAAAACCGAGGTAATGTCAATACAAAAACAGAATGAAACACCACCATTCTAACTGATTACTAATAAGTTACACAGGTAAAAGAATTCACTTTTCTAGGAAGCATCATATCATCCAATGGGAACACCCCTCATAGAAATCTAACCAAAGAAATTCAGCAGAGATGCAGCATAGCATACCGGATCTTGGAGCAGATGCTAAAGCCTACTGTCTGCTATTTTCAAAAAACAATTATGTGAACATGAACACCAAAACTGCACTATCTAAAACGATTATCATACCATAGCTATGCTACCAATGTTAGACGTGGGCACTAACAACAGAATCCAAATGAAAATTTGCTGCAACAGAAATGACTTGTCTACGCAGAATTCTTGGAGTAACAATAAGAGATAAAATCAGAAACAAAAACATCAGAAGACTAAGAAACACTATGGCAATCATGGATTACATCAGAAGACTACAGATTAAGTGGTTTTGACATGCTTCCAGACTACCATCAGACAGTGCTCCTCAAAAAAACATTACTATACAGACAAGATGGATACAAAACTAGAGGCAGGTTTTGCAAACGATGGATAACAGAAATAAAATAGTAGCGAAAACAAACATATATGAAGCACACAATAAAAACATCTCCATAGAACTATTCTACCCCTGACGCTGCAAGGCATAAAGGGGTATAAAGCAAAAATAAAGAAAGAACAGAGATCATGGTACTACTGATTAGTACTGACAACACCAGAGTTTTACTGAGTCCCAAAATTGGTGCAAATAATAACAACACTACGATCTGCCATGCATGTCGAAAAAAGGCAACTAATGAGGTTTGGGAGTGTAGCTAGCGGTTCCATTTTATTGGTCAATATTACCAAATACTTTGTGCTGAAGTTGAGCATGCCAGACCGAAAGTGCAAATTATTCGGCAGAAGTTTTAAAGGCTGTAATGATTGTTACATCCTGTTTATGATACGATACCTGATGATGATGATAATGAAATACTATCAAGAATTCAGGAATCTCTTCCTCCTCTTATTTATATCATAACAACGTTACTCCCATCATAACAACGTTACTCCCATCATAACAACATTACTCCCATCATAACAACGTTACTCCCATCATAACAACGTTACTCCCATCATAACAACGTTACTCCCATCATAACAACGTTACTCCCATCATAACAACGTTACTCCCATCATAACAACGTTACTCCCATCATAACAACGTTACTCCCATCATAACAACGTTACTCCCATCATAACAACGTTACTACCATCATAACAACGTTACTCCCATCATAACAACGTTACTCCCATCATAACAACGTTACTCCCATCATAACAACGTTACTCCCATCATAACAACGTTACTCACATCATAACAACGTTACTCACATCATAACAACGTTACTCCCATTCTTTCTTAAAATATTGTATCTATAACAGTATGAATCGTGTTGTGTTTCAGATTTGTAGAAAAAAGTTTTGCAATTAAAGAATTATAATTGATGTATAAAAAAAAGTACTGTAACGCCAACTGTTGTCAACCCCCCACCCCATCCCTTCTCAACAGCTATCAAACTTATTCATATCACCCTATAATTGTTGCGTAATTTATGGACATCCCCATAATTAAATATCAGATAATAAATTTAAAAAATGATGCTTTCAAAGTTAATATCACGTACTACATGGACGTACAACTTTAGTGGGGTGTTAAGTGTCTATACGAAATATTTTCGTTTTTAAGCTAACATTAATTATCTGACATACCGATGTTCATTGACACGTATACTAGTCATGCATGAGCGAATTCATGTTTTGACATCAATTCAACAAATAATGATCTATAATTGTGTCACAATTATATCTCAATTACACCACAACCAGTTTTATTATGAGTTCAAAAGTGCAATGCATCACAAATTGTTGTAGGAACAAAATTTAAAGAAAACAGCAACATTGGAAGCATTATAATTTATATGTAGAACCCAATACTCTACCATCACATGTCGGGCAAAGATTATATCTATGTCTACATTATGTTTTTCCTTTTGTACCTGTATTTTCTGTAAAGCGTCGCAGGGTTGTATTATGATTGGTTTTCCGACCATGACACCCTTTGTCGTTTAACATGCAGAAACATTGTGAAGTCTCAGAATGTGTGTAACTCTTTCAATCCACTGTCTTTGTGGTCTTCCTCTGTATATTTCTGCTTCCATTTTCATGCTCTTGACTCTTACCAATAAGGGTTCATATTGATTAAGTGGCCAAACCATTTCGGTTTCTGTTTCCCAATATATTTGACCACAAATGTTATTCCAAAAGTTATTTTGTAGTAATCTCTTAATTTCTCACATGATCTCTTTTTCTTGTTTTCTGCTTTTCTTAGACATATAATTTCACACATAATAAGCTTACTCTCTTGTTCTTTTGTTAGTGTCCATGTCTGACATTGATAACACAATATTGTTATGAAGATTTAATTTTCGATTTCCTGTTGGTTTCCATCGGTATAAGACAGACACAGATTAGCCTAATAATCAGATTTGCGAATATTGCTTGTGCAGTATTTATGGAAGATGGAAAATTACAAACTAGATATACGTCAAATAAGTGAATCCAGGTGACTATGGCTCAGGTAGGAACATTTTTCTTAATGAAAGGGTGGTTATCATTCATTCGGAAAGAACTGACAATATATACAGTGAAGGAATTGGTACTATTATAACGCAGAAATATGCAACATTGCCTATCAGCTGGAAAGCAATATAGGAGAGAATTATAACAGTACGTCTACAAATGAAACACTTCAAGTAGACCATGATACAATGTTACGCTCTAACGAACTACAACACTGACTACAAGAAGGAAGGTTTTATGCATCGCAGTAAGATGTGATGAATAAAACTGAGAAAGTCGGCAGTTACAGAAGATCTTAAGTTGCTAAATTAAGTTGGACCCCATTCGTTACGTGTTTTAATTATTGTTTGGCTTTCTCTTGGTTACTACTCATATACTTGGAATCTCCTTGTCTATTTTTGGCATGCGATTCCAATTATATAATTAGGTACAAACTGAAAGCCAAACAATAATCACATAACTTAACGCATATTATTTCCAGAAAATTGTCTTCCTTATGAATTCTCTGAACATTCCTCGCTTCTAAACAAATTGACGTGCCCCAGCTAGCAACATGTTTAAGCAATCTTATATATCACTGCACCATCGTTGTCCTGGGCGCCCTCTTCCTCTGTTGCCGTGAACTTTGTCTTCAGTTATTAATCTTTCTATGCTGTTATATTTCTTTATGTCACCAAAAAAAACCACTTAACGTTTTTTTTAAAATTTATTTCATATATAATTCAAAATGAATTATTTTAATTGCAAATTTATTTCGATGCTGACAGTTAAAGATTTACTCTACCAGCATTTTTGCAAATTATCTAAAATAAATCATTTTTATTGTAATATTAATAACCCTAAAATGAAACTCAATTGGCGCTTGGTCTGAATAGATAATCTTTTATCCCGCTGTATTAAATAGTATTCAAAATATCATTAATGTTAAGCTAGGAAGTAAAATGGAAGTTGACGACTTTAACATAACTTCATAAGACGGGATTTATAGAAAATGTTTGCTAAAAATGGGCTTATTTCTGTTCGGAAATTAAAAGTAAAATTGCAGATCGGTTTCGATATTGAAATATCTAAAATTTTTCTGTGCAAAATTATAAGAAACGCCTGCTTCACTTTCAGAAAAACATTAAGCGGCAGTAATATTATTTGTTTAAAAACATACTTGATTGCTGCTGGAAGTAAATACCTGAGACAGATCTGGGAGAAACCACGGTTTTGATATTGTATATTTGGACAAATCCTGGGTCAATGCTCACCACACAAATACTAAAGATAAACAACAGGAATTATAGCGATAAAGAACACGAGTTATAACGATAAACAGCACAGATTATATCCATAAACATCTCTTCTACACCTGACGCTGATTGATAACAAAGAGTTTAGCGAATAGACAGACAACACGAATTATAGCTATAAACAGCACGAATTATAACGATAACAACACGAATTTAGGTTATATAGCCACAAATAACATGAGTTATACACATACATTACATTAAATGCACAGATAAACAACACAAATTATAGTTATAAAGCTTAATAAGCAATGATAACTTGTAAAGAAAATCAAAGCATTTTTTTGCTATTTCAGGTACCATGATATCGGCTGCAGAAAATGTATCAAAAAGTTAGACAAACGGTCCAAAAACTGTTTAGAACCGCTGCTATACAATTCAATTATTAATATGAACCTTATTAAAAAAGATTTTCTGTATTTGAATTGTAAATTTACACTTTAATTTACCAATTTCAGTTTATTCTCGAAGTCTAACAAGTACTTTTATGGTGGTACTGATGGTGGTGAGGTGATGCAGACCTCAGGTTTGTGTATGGTTAGCTTCGCCTCATGCGTAACACGTTACGCACACATTATGTGTATCTGAACAATTGATTATTTTCTCGGAAACTTCCAATCTCTACCAAGTTATTACATAATTTAATTGCGTTCACAACCATGCGTCGTTCATATATGTATAGCAACCGAATGGCAAGCTGAAAGCTGGCATTCTGCAAATTCGTCGTGCAATGTGTCGCAAACCTTCCTCTGATGTTTTTGTTTTTGTTTAGCACACTTCGTATACTTGGCAGCTGTGCTCTGTGCTGTGTGTGTATCTTGTCTAGAATATCATGTTATCACGTGAACATGTCGGAGAGTTAGAACGAAGATATGAAAATTGATATCTACAATACCGAAAATTCTTATTGAGTTTCTGCTTGCGAGATGAGATAAACCACGACCGTCTACAGTATATAAGACATCCGCACATAATTAAATAGTACTTTATTAGTTACGGTTTTTGATTATTGTCGATTTTTAGCTGGTGACTATTTATGTTTTGGAATCTCCTTGGCTAATTTTTTCATGAAACTCCAAGTATCTAAATAATACCCTAGAAAAATCACAACAATAAGGGGAAAAACCCATGAAGTCTTAATTAATTCTTTGCAGAGGTTTTCTATGAAGCAGACGGTCATGAGTAAACGCGCAAATTCCTTAATTTCATATTTCAAATAGGCGAGAGTAATACTTTGTTAATGTTTTTGTGCATTCCGCTGTTCATCTTCATCCTCGTTCTTCAATCGAAGTCAAGTCAGACGCTGAAATGGATCTCATCAATAAAACGTGTCGTGATCGCAAGCCCAGTGACTGGGCCATACAACTGGTCCGTCAAAAATAAGTATTTGTATAAAAAATAAAACAATAAAGTAACCTAACAGCGAGACACGGTGATGGGCGACGTTTCCATTAACAAGTCTTCATCAGGACACAGACAAGCAACAGGCATGAATGTTAAAAGCAAAAAATCATAACGTAAGTGGAGAGAAAATGGAGAATACAGATCAGATGAAAAGGAGAGATAGAGAGGATAAAGAGGCAAATACGTAAGATCAGAAGAGTGAAAGGAAAGGCCACAGAGCACATATAATCAAACAAAAGGAGAAAAATATTAAGTAGTGAAAAAGCGTTTCGTGGGAACAAGTAAGAAGAAGAAGAAAATAAAGTGATACATAAGGTTAGATGAGCTAAAATTAGTAATAAGAAGTAACGTATCTGATCGTCCTGTCCGCCTGAGTGCTGCAGATAAATAGTGACAGGAACGCAGGACTTAAGGTCAGAAGTAGAAGAATGTGGTCTAAAGCAAAGTCGGTCATAGTGGGGACAAAGCTCTGTTGTTCAAGGAAAGACCTGAGCGCCGAGAACCAGACAACGAGCGTTGTCAAAGCAATTTACCGTAGATCTGATAAAGTAGGTGTCTTATAATGGAGAATAGTCCAGTCCCCGGTTGTTACCCGACACTGGGGCTAATATCTAACAATGGATATGGCCGTAAGGGCAGATATGTGCAAGGCAGCAATTAAGACTAGAACAAAGTGCCTATAATAACAGATATATGAGAGAGAAGGGGGTTGAGAGAAGGAAGAAGAAAAACGAAGTCGGCATTAGAAATGGCAAATCGTTATGGGCCCCAAATTATAACAGAGAGACGTTACAAATGGAAGAAATGCGAAGGTGGGGAAGCAGGGATGGCGCCGCTGAAGACGAAGGGAACCATCTCGGAAAAGTTTCGCAGAAAGGTATCAATGTGCGAATGGCAAAAGGCTAATATGGAAAGACAGAGGATAGACGAAGGGTGGAAGTAGACGGTGCCGACGAAATAGCACCTGTTTGGATGGAGAATGTAGGGACAAGAACCTAAGGCCATGGTTAAAAGGGGCAGACCCAGAACTATAACCAAGACATGAGAGATATATTGTATGGCGTACGGGTGGGTGTCAGGTCATTGTATGTGGCCGGTCAGTGTCATGGAACCTACATATCGTGCTCAATGGTGGTCGGTGTGGCAGAAATCCTGATACGGAAAAATCTGGCGAACATGGCGTGCATGGTGGTGTAAAATTTCGAGCTCCTGCCGCGTCAGCGTCTATGACAGACCTAGCACGTCGATCTATCTATACGCTGTGGTCCTTGCCTTGCGGCGTAAGGGTGAAAGAGTTCTCTGGAGATGGCTTTCTTGTGTGTTGTTTATAAGCTTGTTCCTGTGACTTCTTTGATTTCTGTGATCCATCTTTTACATGGTCCGCCTCTGGCTTTATAACCGTTATGTCTATGTGTCATGGTCATTTGTGGCATAAAATCTGTTGGTAGTCTGGAAGCGTGTGAAAACCACTTGATCTGTTGTCTTGTGATGTGTTCCACTACTGGTATTGTTTTGGTTATCTGTCTGATGGTATCGTTTATAATTCTATCTCTTAATGACACTCCGAGTATTCGTCGTAGACATATCATTTCTGCTGTCACTATTTCTCTTTTGTCTTGTGCTGTCATTGTCCAGGTTTGGCAATGGTAGCATAGTGATGGAATAATAAGTCTTATATAATACAACTTTAGTGTCTATGTTTATATTTTTGTTTTTGAAAATACGTATCATCTGTCCTAGGATCTGATATGTTTTGTTGCATCTATTGTTATCTCTTTACTGGTTTTCCCTTCACTCGATATAATGCTTTCTAAGTAAGTGAACTCATTTACCTGTTTAAGGTGTTTATCATCGATGGAGATGTCGATATTTCTTTCTTTCTTTGCTATTGCAATTATTTCGATTTTTTTCAATATCGATCTCCATGTTGAATTTTTGACATGTTGTGTGAGGTCGTTCATATGTTCTTGCAATTGTTCTTCTGATGTCGCTATTCGCGTAGTACTTGGTCGTCTGCAAAGAGTAGTTCGTTCAATTTGTCTTTTATGTTATCTTTTTCGTTGGTACTTGTTAGTTTACAGATGTGGTCGATATAGCAAGTCAATAGGAGGATGTATGTGCTAATATTTATACAATGAGCTTGCCTTGGACAATAGAGCTGTATCTCCCACTATGGCCTACTTTCGTTATCTTAGTACCCACTCCTCTACCTTACCTTTAGTCCAGCTTTTCTGTCACTATTTGCCTGCAGCACTCAGGTGGATAAGATTATCAGAAAAGGTTATTTTCAGTACTAAAGTTTAGCTCATTTAGCCGTATGTATCACTGTATTTTCTTTTTTTACGTGTTCCCATGACACGCCTCTCTTCACTGCCTAATATTTTCCTCTTTTTGTTTGTTTATATGTGCTCTGTGGCCTTTCTTTTCTCTCGTCTATTCTTACCGTATTTGCCTCTTTTTTTCTATTTCTGTATTTCCTCATCTGATCTACTGTATTCTCCGTTTCTTTTTCTCTTAAATTATGATTGTATGTTTGTAAAATTCGTTGCCCGTTGCTTATCTGTGTCCTGAAGAAGACATTTTAGTCGAAACGTCGTCATTCACTGTGTCTCGTAGTTAAGTTGCTTTATCGTTTTATTTTAGTAACACGAATACATTTGTCTGTTTATTTTGATGTTTGCATTGTGTTAACCCAGCCAACATTTCCAGTTTCGGGTTATTACCTGACACTGGAACTTCATCTCGTGATTGTCCTCCAGAGATGTTTCAGTTGGCTATAGTTTTTATTTCTTGTGGTGTAGTACAGTAAAAAGTTACGTAAACAATGTTCTGTGTTTTCAGCATATATAGGTAGCTGCCTAAATGAGAAGATCACACTACCAGGTATGTACTGTAGTAACGCAACTACCACAGTAATTGAAGAAGTGAAAATTTGTTTGGTAAATACTTACTACTACTAATGAAAAGGTGATAAAAATACTACTACTAATGAAAAGGTGATAGAAATACTACTACTAATGAAAAGGTGATAGAAATACTACTACTAGCAATGAAATAATGATACAAATACTTACTACTACTAATGAAAAGGTGATAGAAATACTACTACTAATGAAAAGGTGATAGAAATACTACTACTAGCAATGAAATAATGATACAAATACTTACTACTACTAATGAAAAGTTGACACAACTTCTTCTAATAGTGCAAATGAAAAGGTTATACAACTACCTACTACTACTAATGAAAAGGTGATACAAATACTACTACTAATGAAAAGGTAATGCAAATACTTGCTACGAGTAGTGAAAAAGGTGATACAAATACTATTACTAGCAATGAAATAATGATACAAATACTTACTACTACTAATGAAAAGGTGATACAAATATGTCCTACTAGCAATGAAATAATGATACAAATACTTACTACTACTAATGAAAAGAAGATACACATATTCAGGCCCATAGATGTGGAGAGGGGGAGGGGTGTTTGTCCTGATACAATATGCATTCGAGAAACACTTTACGCAGTTGTGTTATTACACTAGTCAGAGTATATTATTACACTAGTCAGAGTGTGTTATTACACTAGTCAGAGTGTGTTATTACACTAGTCAGAGTGTGTTATTACACTAGTCAGATATATTTTTCTCTTTGTCCACCGCCATACATTCACTTACTTTTTCTACTTCTTACAATTCATATACTCTGAGCAACGTATTGTCATCTTTTGTAATCTGTGAATTTTCACGATTGAATTGTTTTCTCTTTCCAAGCTTGAATTGTTTCAATTGGACGGTTGAATTGTTTTCCTTTTCGCTCATCTAGGTATTGGTGTAAGGCGTGGTTGTCATTTTTGGGTTACACTAAGATTAATTCCGACACTGGATGTCGCACATTAATACTGAGCAGATCTAGAAAACCAGAATCTCATGGTGATAATTGGAGTATCTTTAATAAATCATAGCACTGTCACAATGAAAGTTTTATTTCCATTTCTTTCCAACTCGCCCACTTGTGTCTTTAACAGCTTGATCAATCCAGATAATCAGTGTTGATGTTTGATAAGACTTTTGTGTGCATGTTTTACCACTAACATTTCTGCGATTTGGGATACGTTGTTTGTGTGTTTTCTGAATGAGAGACTCATATTGAATATTATCTTGTGTATTTCACATCGTATTCCCTATCGAAAATAGAACCCATACGACTTAAGCTTGCAGTGCGTCTGTGACTAACTTCTTATTCTGGAAGAACCATGTTACTGTGCCTCCAAAGAATTAACATTAGAATTGTGTGTAGTGAACCACAATGACAGTTGATTTATTGTTCTCTATACATCGCCAGTGATATCATGACTTACTCTCGCTATGTTGCATCGCTAAACGTTTTCCGAGTAACCTGAGTTCCTCTACTGCCCCTAGTAATTAATAAATAATTTCCAACTCCTCCATTCTTATAATAACAAATACGCCCAACACGGTACCTTCATCTAAAAAATGTAGGAGATTCAAAATTTATCTCTTGTCCATTGACATGTGTCTTGACACATGTCTGCTGTTTTAAGCCATTTCGTCAGCTCTCTCATTATGTTGAACCCCAGTATGACCATTGCAAAATATCCATATGATCTCTTGCAGGTGTGAACCCTCAATGTATTTAATTCATTCACTGCCATCCATCCATATTAAATCTTGTGGGTCTTGGAATAATAGTCAGACACAATAAGTTGCATCCACTCACTGCCATCCATCCATATTAAATCTAGTGGGTCTTGGAATGAGAGTCCGACACAATAAGTTGCATCCACTCACTGCATCCATCCATTTTAAATCTTGCAGATCGTGGATTGGGAGTCCGACACAATAACCGTTTTCAGGACGAATGTTTCAGAATTATTTTAGGGCTACCGTAACTGCCCCGGTCTCCATTTCTATTCATATCATTATCATATGTTAATGTCGTGATCTCCTGTATCCCACACAACAAAGACAGCTTAGAAAAGAACACAATGGAGTGGATGATACCAGTCTAGCGAAAGCGAGTTAGACTACAAAGAGTAAAACAAGATCTCAAAAGCAATTGCTGTTTTATCTTGTTTACATTCTATGAAGAAGAACAGTCAAAACCATATCAAGTCTCATTAACGTCTCTTACCACATCCGTGAATGATGAAAGTGTCAATGTTTATTTCTTCCTTTCGGATCCACTTAATGCACCTGTTTTACATTTAACGATATAGCAATCACATTTTGTAATCCGCGTTAAATGTTCAGCTATATGACTGCGAGGAAGTTTGAACATCTAACACCTATAACAACTGGTCTCCCAGCTGGTTCACAATGAGCTAAAAGCAGCTGGTAGTTTATAAAAAATGACAACATAGTGAAAGTAAATGTTGCCTAGGAAATCATTGTAATCAAAACATGTTTGATTTCTCGCATTGTCATCTCCCGTGTATTAATGGGACCCGTAAATGTAACTCAGAATAACAAGACTGTGGTTGGCTGTGCATGTCGAGAAAAGCCAATAAAATGCATGCTGTGATTGACAGTATTATCGTTAAGAAGACAAAAATGGCATGAAAGTCAAACTGAAGTCGGGTATATCTGACCAAGAGACGTAGAGTTCGTGTTGAAGCTCGAGAACGTGATACAACACATACCATTCCCATCCTGCTTCTTCTTCTGTGCGACTGTCAAATACTCAATGGGATTTTGTGACATTTTTCCTGTAGCCATGATGGTATAACGTGATATGATGTTGGATATCGTGATGTATATTGCGCTACCATATCATCTCTGCTGGATAACGTGATGTATGCTGTACTACCATGTCATTTATTCTGGATAACGTGATTAATGCTGTAATATCATATCATTTCTACAGGATAACTCAATGTATGCTGTAATATTATATCATTTCTACAGGATAACTCAATGTATGTTGTGGTGCCTTATCATTTGAGCCACGCAGGCTTAACACATCCGTTTTTGGCATGTCTTTAATTCGAGTTGGCTTCCCTATACTGTGACATTCTTCCAAGCTGTCGGCAGTCTTGAATATACATCAGCACATTGAGGATTTATATATCACCCGCTGCGATCATGGGATTTGCAGACTAAAATTTGTCCACGAGTGACAATCCTAATCATCTGCATTCTTGCAGGAATGTTTTAATGAAACGTCAACGAAGAAGATGACAGTAGCATCTAAGAAATTACAAATGACAATCAAATACTCAGCTCATGTAGATTGTAAAACATTTGTATTATTATTGTTATTGTTAAACATCTGCATTTGTAAATAATTGTCGTTTATTTTAAAAACAAATTGTAAAAATATCTGCAAACTAATGTTTCTCACTAGGTAGACCAACGAATAAAGTCGGGATATTAATGACAACACTAGGAAACCAGGTGTCAGAATTGTGAATTTTCTTCGCCACACTCAAACTCATCATACCATGCCTAAGGCTGTTGTCATCATCTCATGAATAGCTTGTTGTTTGTGTCGTTCTCGGGAATTATCAGCCATGAAGTCTATGTTTCCTGTTTGCAATTGTTGGGGGTAGGGGAGGGGGCTGAGGGGGTACTCTTCAGAAAACTGCTTCATATTCACAAAACCCCAACTGTCAGCGATACGAAATGCTTTGAGAAGAGACATTCTACTGAGAGATGGTCTATGTGTGTATGTAGAAGGCTTATTTCAACATTGTGCTTGCAGGCTTCAAATCACATACAAACCAGCAAACAATTTGTGGTATCAATGTTCACTACCAGTATAAGGGAATGTCCTTGTTAAGCCATGCAGGTAACTATATGCCAAAATAGTAGAGAAAAGACTAAGACCTGTAATAGAACAACAACTTAGCAATACACAAATGGGGTTTAGAAGAAACAGATGATGTACTGATGCAATATTTATTCTGAAACAGTTGGCTGAGAAATCAATAGAATACAAACAAAACTTACACATATCCTTCATAGATCAAGAGAAAATATTTTACCGAGTAAATAGAGAAAAACTCTGGGAAACATAAAAAATTTATGGAGTACACCAACATTTAATTAACGTTTGCAGAAGTCTCTATAACAGCAACTGCACTGTAAGAACAGCAGCAGGCTACACAGACTTTGTGATTAGCACAGGAGTAAAACACGAATGTGTACTGTCACCACTACTATTTATTACATACATGGACCATATAAACAAAACAGCAAATTCAAATGAAACAAATGAACTGCTTTTTGCAGATGACCAGATTTTATCCCACAACAGCATACACAATCTGCAAGACCACCTAAACATAATAGATACAACAGGCAAACAATTTGTAATGAAAATCAACATAGACAAAACATAAGTAATTAATATTGCAAGAGAAAAGGGAAACATCAACAGCAAGATAAACAACAGACAATTAAAACAATTAGGTGAATTCAAAAATCTTGACAACACATTTAGATATGACTACAAACAAGAAGCAGAAATAGATGCAAGATGTAAGAAGGCCTGTCAAGTCATCGGTCAACTAACACATTTATTAGAAAAAAAAAGATATTACACTAGAAACAAAGAAAGCGTTTTTCAACACAATTTTCCTACCAAGGTTGCGTTATCAGTGTCAAACTAGGACATTGGATTCTAAAACAATTCATAAGATTAACACCACTGAAATGAAATGTGTAAGACTTATAATTGGAGTTAGCTTGAGAAACAAAAATCAGGAATTAAGAACTAAGAAAATAATTAGGGATCACGTCAACATTAGAATATATTCAGAAACAACAAGTTAAATGGTTCGGCCACATAACCAGACAGAAAGAGCAAAGTATTATTCAAGAAACCCTTAACAAGCGATACGAAAAGAGTAGACCTATTGGAGGCCCTCGTGAAAGGTGGATAGTGTATTAGAAACACTCGGAAATATAACAGTAGAAGAAGCAAATAGAAGAGCTAAAGACCGTACACTCACTCTCGTCTCCTCTCAACACCGAAAGGTACATGAGAACAGAAAGAAGAAGGAGAAGAATGTTCACTTATGACCATTTTTGACCACACAGTCCATATATCTATCCGACATCGAAAAGTTATCAAACACCTTTAAATGTCTTGACAGAACACAACAATAAACAAAATATATTTTTAAACTAAAGTAAGACTAAGATTATCTCAAATTGCAAACAACTAACAAGTTATCAATCTCGAACAATAAAAGAGAACTAGAACAAGTTACAAGTTTCAGATACAATGGTTCTCTGATAAACAACAACAGGGATTGCTATGAAGGAATCAGACTCAGGTTGGCCAATGCATCAAATAAACTGACATAAATGAAACAAACATATAGCTGGACTGGAAAAGAATAACAAAAGTAACTTTCCTTAGAGCCAGCATATTCCCGGCCAGTGGCAATATATGGATGTGAATCTTAAGCAATCACAAATACAGTGAGATACCAAATTGTATCATGTGAAAAACAATGTTGTAGAACAATTCTCAGAATACCATCGACCAAAAATATCATCAATAGAGACATCTTAAGAGTAATGAGTGTAAGAAGAAATATGGTTAAACAGCAATAATCTATCTAGATAATTATAATAATTTGAACATATCAAATAGTACGACATCCTAGAAAAGACCATATTGGGGGGGGGGGGGTTTGGCTTAGGGCAATCAAACGGATGTACACCACAAAGAGGATGGGCCCAAGATATAAAAGATCACCTGAACATAACACAAAAGAGTTTAGAAAAATTGTGATGACTGTTACACCTTGACCTGGATATGCCACCTGATGATGATGAGTCCATGTTGCAACATAGTTTCAATAGGACAAAGGAAATGATGAGTCCATGTTGCAACATAGTTTCAATAGGACAAAGGAAATGATGAGTCCATGTTGCAACATAGTTTCAATAGGACAAAGGAAATGATGAGTCCATGTTGCAACATAGTTTCAATAGGACAAAGGAAATGATGAGTCCATGTTGCAACATAGTTTCAATAGGACAAAGGAAATGATGAGTCCATGTTGCAACATAGTTTCAATAGGACAAAGGAAATGATGAGTCCATGTTGCAACATAGTTTCAATAGGACAAAGGAAATGATGAGTCCATGTTGCAACATAGTTTCAATAGGACAAAGGAAATGATGAGTCCATGTTGCAACATAGTTTCAATAGGACAAAGGAAATGATGAGTCCATGTTGCAACATAGTTTCAATAGGACAAAGGAAATGATGAGTCCATGTTGCAACATAGTTTCAATATGACAAAGGAAATGATGAGTCCATGTTGCAACATAGTTTCAATAGGACAAAGGAAATGATGAGTCCATGTTGCAACATAGTTTCAATAGGACAAAGGAAATGATGAGTCCATGTTGCAACATAGTTTCAATAGGACAAAGGAAATGATGAGTCCATGTTGCAACATAGTTTCAATAGGACAAAGGAAATGATGAGTCCATGTTGCAACATAGTTTCAATAGGACAAAGGAAATGATGAGTCCATGTTGCAACATAGTTTCAATAGGACAAAGGAAATGATGAGTCCATGTTGCAACATAGTTTCAATAGGACAAAGGAAATGATGAGTCCATGTTGCAACATAGTTTCAATAGGACAAAGGAAATGATGAGTCCATGTTGCAACATAGTTTCAATAGGACAAAGGAAATGATGAGTCCATGTTGCAACATAGTTTCAATAGGACAAAGGAAATGATGAGTCCATGTTGCAACATAGTTTCAATAGGACAAAGGAAATGATGAGTCCATGTTGCAACATAGTTTCAATAGGACAAAGGAAATGATGGGTCCATGTTGCAACATAGTTTCAATAGGACAAAGGAAATGATGAGTCCATGTTGCAACATAGTTTCAATAGGGCAAAGGAAATGATGAGTCCATGTTGCAACATAGTTTCAATAGGGCAAAGGAAATGATGAGTCCATGTTGCAACATAGTTTCAATAGGACAAAGGAAATGATGAGTCCATGTTGCAACATAGTTTCAATAGGACAAAGGAAATGATGAGTCCATGTTGCAACATAGTTTCAATAGGACAAAGGAAATGAAATAGGAACAATTTGAAGATGTTTATTAAGGACATGTGCTTCGAAGGGAATCGAAAGATGACTGTATGCTATTTTACAGAGATGTGTCTCGCAAGGAGTTGAAAGATATTTGTTAAGGACATTGCTTTGCACTGCATTAAAAGGTAACCGCATGTGTACACACTATTTCATTAACTAATCGGAAAAAAAAACATAACAACCTTCGTAAACGTTCATTCTGATGTAATAAACTGTTATGCATCTTGCGTAAGTTCCATGGGTAAAAATACTGGGTAAATATCGATAAATCACTATGTGTTTCATAACTATCGACTTACATGGGGAAAAAACGGTAGTTTCAGAAAGATGTGTTCGCCTGAAAGAATGAATATGACATTTATGTTCAAGTTTTGGAGTATGTACGTTTTTCCCTTGCTAGATCTGAACGGGAGTTCTGAATTTGTGTCTGTATACATTCCTGGGTAATATATTATCATAAACTATACAAATAGAAACAGTATAATTACAAATTATTATATGTAGAAAGCTGTGTTATATATGAGATTGAGATATCACGTTGTTCTGTTAAAAATAATAGAATTTTATGGGTTTATTTTTTTGCTCAAAATATCAATTGTTTATTGCAAGAAATAAATACAATTTCTTGCAGCTATAAAGTCGTGAGGAATAGATGGTCGAAGACATTTCATTCTGAAAGAACTGTGAGGATGGAGAGAAATATAAGTTTTTCCTCATTGTCGATTTTAAAAAATAAGCATTTTCTGCCTAAAGTGTAATAAATTTATCTGTGCTGAAAAGGTAACTTAAATATTTCAAATATAATTCTTAAAAATGCAAATATAGTTGTTCTACAGTGCACATTCAAATCCGCTTTCGAAATGCAGCACTGGGTACTTTTTCTGCTCCTGCAAGTGGTGGTGCTATCTGTAATATTCATTTCTTTTAATAATTCTTTCTATCAGTACTAATTATATTAATTACTGATATAATATCTTTGTTTTTTCTTCAGTTTCCATGATGTTCTTCTTATTCCTCTATCTATCTACATATCAAAAGCATCAATTATGTCTTCTAATTGCTTCTTTATTATCCATATGTCTGAGCCACACATTAATATATAATAGATTTAGCATTTTATAATCGTCATGTGCAGCTTGTTTGTAATTTGTTTAGATGTTACTATTTTGCTCATGTCATTGAAAGTACTTTTAGCCATTTCTATTCTCTTTTTAACTTTTCACATCTGCCACCAAGTGTGATTGTGTGTCCACGATATTCATAATGTTCTACTTGTTGTAGTTTCTCTTCATGTATTTTTGTTTAGTACTTGTTCTTCTATGGCGTAGCTGATTATCATTGTTTTTGTTTGTTGGATGTTTATATCAAGTCCATATTATTTCCTTTATGTATCGACGTGATCTATTATTCTTTTAGTTCATGTTCACTTTCTGCTAAAACAACAGTGTCATCTGCATATCTCAGGTTTATTATTTTACCACTGATCTTGAGTCCTGACATTTTTTTAATTATGCTTAAAGATATTATCTCTGTAGATATTAATAGTCTGTGTGATAAAATACATTTTTGTCTTACTCCTCTTCTTATTTATATGTATGGTGTGCAGCTGTTTTCACACCTTATTGAATCTGTTTCAAAAATATATTTATAATCAGTCTGATGCCTTTTCGTCTATACCTATTTCTTGAAGATATTTGATTACTTTTTCAAGTTGAACTCCGTCAAATATCTTTCTGTAGTCTATGAAGCAAATATAGACACTTTTTAAGACTTCTATATATTTATTTATCATAAGTCGGATACTAAAATAACTTCTCTGTTTTTTGTTTTTCTAAAACCGAATTGCTTTTCTCCGACAGCAGTGTCTATCTTGTTTTAAATTGTTTCATGCATTTTCTTGAGTAGTATGCTGGTTATTTGACTCATCAAACTTATTGTTCTGCATTCTGCACAGTCCCCAGCATGTAGAATTTTGTGTGAAATATTCGAGAGTAAATTTTCAGTCATTTTCCGTAGCACGTTGTGAGGATGAGATCTACGAAGCGCAAGCAGGCTTCAGAACTGGCAGAGGCACTAGAGATAATATATTTAACATGAGGATGATCATAGAGAAATGTAGAGAGTATAACATTGAATTACATGCATGCTACATAGACTACATCAAAACATTCGACTGTGTCAATCACCATCAATTATGGGAAATAATGAACGATATGGGTTTCCGAAAACACATTACACGACTAATAGCAGAGCTGTATAAAGATCAAGAAGCAGCGGTAAAAGTTGAAGTTGCAAGATCGTAGTGGTTCAATGTACAGAACGGAGTAAGACAAGGATGTACCTTGTCTCCATACTTGTTCAACATCTATGCGGAAAATATAATGAGAAACGTGAGGCAAGAAACAATGAAGCCTGATTTCAGACCCATAAATATAGGAGGGCTGCAGATATCAGAAATGAGATATGCAGACAACACAGTGCTATTAGCAACAAACGAAAACGACCTACTGAACATAATTAAGTCAACCCAAAAGTTCAGCGAACAACAAAATTTGTTCTTAAATATGAAAAAGACAAAAATAATTCAAGTGACAAAACTAAATCAAGACCCAAAATTAATATTGAGAACTACAATTTGAAAGAAGTTAGACATTTTGATTATTTAGGAACTATTATAAACAATACGGGGGACTGCGCGGTTGAGATCAAGAGAAGAACGGAAATGGCGCTGGCAAAATTAAAATAGATACAGAAACTATGGCAAGTTACTAACATAAGAACCAAATTATGTTTACTACGAACATTGTATTTCCTGTGGCGACATATGGATGCGAAGCATGGACACTAAATAAAACAGTGGCCAAGAGAATAACATCATTTGAATTAAAGTGATATAGAAGAGTTTTGAGAATACCATGGACAGCGAAGAAAACAAACCAGGAGATGTTACGAACAATTACGTCCAGGAAGGCTGGCTTCTGAACATCATATTAGATAAAAAGCTAGTTTCGGTCATATTAAAAGACACGACGGCATGGAGAGAGTGTTGCTGGAGGGGATGATAGAAGGCAACAGGGGCAAAGGCCGACCAAGACGCCGTTGGACAAAAGACATTCGAGAATGCCTGCACATGTCACTGAAAGATGCAGGACAACTTGCTCAAGACCGCGGAGAATTCAAGAGATCCATGGGAAACACTACGTTATGGAAAGAATATGTGACTTGATGATGTGAGAAATTGAAAGGTAAATTCTATATGAGTAAAATGTTTCAGGTAAATTTTCACCATCAATTCAATGAAAACAGGTAATATTTCAACCCACACCAAACAAGCTACACTTAAATCTCCTTATAAGTATCAAAGGAGAAGAGCTTGAAACAGTCATTACCTACCTGGTCAGCACTCTCTCACGAGATTTAAACGTCTATAATTGGTGTCGCAGAATCTAGAGTGATGTAGCAGCAGCATGAAATCTCAGACATCAAACTGCGCAACAGAAACGTGTTACAATAAAAGGAAGAGCTGCGCAATGTTCCACAAACTCCTCCCACACATTCTCAGAGTGTGGTAGACAATTCCAAGCACGCATAGGACTCATTTGTCACAGTCTGACACACCGCAAACATTCATCTTCATCATCATCCAAAAGAGCTGAATGGTCATATCGACTTCATATCAACATACGTCAATAGTAATAATTGTTCAATAGATTGTCCGATTCTCATATCGTCAATTGTTGCCTTGCTTGATACACAGGATCAATTATTTCTCACTTCCTACATGCAATATGTTTTTTATTACTTATTACTTATTATTATTATTATGGTTGCGTTTTTGGTCATCGTCGATCGCGACAGACGAACATCATGACGATAGTGTAGATAGTTGTTTTCCTTCTGCCAGTGTGATGTATAATAGTTGCGGATTAGTCTTTTGTCCTCACTGTACGTCTTGAAATTTATGACATGTTCAAATTTTCTCCTGTTTTGTCAGGGAACCAGCACTATCATATATAGTAATGCTACGATGGGAAAGGCGAGCGGTAGCCATTAAGGAATATTGTTTGAGAACTGTTGGGGTTACCTTAAAATGATAGAATACAACCACCATGCATTACACCAACGTCTAGATGAGTCAAAACGAATCAAGTACGGTAGATGGCAGAAGCTGAAGACACACTGCGAAGAGTATGTGTATTTGAAAAATAAGAAAGGGAAGTGAATGGGTTGAGGTAGACACTGAGAATAAATCTCTGACTAAAGTAATAATAAAACTAGAGAAAGCTTGTCGAAAATAGACGGGTGTCAGAACCAAGGATACAGTGCATGAACTCGCCAAACTACACTCGAAACCACAAGACACAATTATATACACAGATGGCTCCGCTAGCAGAGAAATAAAATCGATTGAGGTTTTGTTGTCTACAGAAACTGTGAGAAGTTGGTTGATAGATCTTCAGCATATCCCACTGTCACAGCGAGCATGAGCATGGACATATAAGGAGTTACCGCAGCACTTAATTGGTTGATAACTGGTACATCAACACACTCGGTAATACAGACTCTTAAAGTATGCTGCGCAAGATAGAAAAGTTCATGCTAAGAAAAGAATAGTGGGACTTCTTGAACAACTCAATCGTTCATTACATGGATATACGAGTTTCTAATCAAGAATCAATAATGTTGATTGAGCTTTTTTTCACTTTAACAGTTCAAGTCTAATGTTGAGTATTATGTTTTTGACTTTACCAGTTCAAGTCTAATGTTGAGTATTATGTTTTTGACTTTACCAGTTCAAGTCTAATGTTGAGTATTATGTTTTCATTTTTATTGCTTAGTGCATTCTCAATGATTGTGAGTTCGCAACTTCAACATTTCAAAAATCACAATTTTGTGTTCTCAGCACAGGAAGATTTAACTGGATGTGGAACAATTTGAAAGCTCCGCTTGGATTGTATCAAACTGTTGGATCTGTACATATTACTGCCAGCAGGTAATGCAAGAGGTAACAATTGTGAAACATGACTATGATTTTCTTGATTCTAATCACCATGTTTAAAAGTGTTGAAGCTCTTGTTTTCTAAGTGTAATTAAATGGTACCTTCCCTCCCTCTCTTCCCGAAAATTGTAATAACCATAGCCTAAATGATCAACACTATGTCTTACTTTAAGAAGAATACATATACTCGGAATATATCATCTATCTGAAAGATGACCAACTAGACACATGTATGGTATAACCATGAGAATTGCAACCTCATAGTAGCATGCAGTTCTAAACATATACTGTATATCTAGTATTTCTCTATCAATAGAAACGTTTTCTTGAGATTTTAAGAAAGACATAGCTCAATGACGTTATACACAGCTCGGTAAATATTTGTCCGTATCGCTGATAACGTATAGAGATTATTGTTACTCGAATTCAACATTCTCAACCTCTTTAGACGGCTAACACCACCTACATACAGCGCCGGATTTAGACTTGATAAGGCCCTAAGATATTTCAGAAATGGGGCCCTTTATAAGTCCAGATATATGTCAGTGCGAAATATGATTTTTTGGGGGGGCACTCAAAAAGCTATAGCTTGTTTAGCGTATAGGTAAATCCTGCACAGCCTACATATAATACGGAGTTTGTGAGTACCATACCATAGTAAAGCTGAACGTAAAAACGTGTCATGTAATAACCTTCATTTAACTTTACACATTCTCTCGTTCATTGTGCCTCATAGTCGAGGAAAGTAACACTATTTGTTTCAGTTTGTTCAGCAAAGTGTGAATTGTAAAGATAACTTATGATCGTTTGTGCTCGCGAGCTTTTTTTTAACTTGCATGAGAAAAACCTAACGGTTTGCAAAGCTGAAAAATGACTTGTGTATTGTCATGTGTATGTTTTCTTGTGTTCACCTCGTAACCCATTAGCGATAGTTGTCTTGTTCAAGTATAACTTTAAAATACCTGTGTTCTATGTAAGTAATATTGTTGTTTCGTTTCACGCAGTATAACTTTATATTGACTATGCACCATGTACACTATGTGCCTTGTACTCTATGTGACTTGTACACTAAGTGTCTTCTACACTGTGTGCATATTCCCTTTGCCCCGTGATTATTATGTGTCTTGTACACTATGTGTTCTGTTTCCTATGTATCTTGTTTACTATATGTGTTGTTCACTGTATGTCTTGCTCACTGTGTGCCTTGTTCACTGTATCTTTTTCAATATGTGTTGTATCCATTATTTATCTTGTACACTACGTTTCTTGTACACTATGTGTTTTGTTCACTACTGTGTATTATTCACTATGTTTCTTGTTCACTAAGTGTTGTTTCTTATGTGTCTCGTTCACCATATGACTATGCTTCACGGTTATGAACAAGCCATATGTCATCGTCATGTCACGTTCAGGCGATGCGTATTTATTAATTAGAAAATATGAAGAAATGACGGTGTTATAGTTCGATAGATATATGGCAGCTGCAGTTAAGCAACACATGTCATTAGAAATGAAATAATTATAGATCGCAGTGTTATATCGTCTCTCTACGTTGATAAACAATTCTCAATATACGAGTGAAAGTCTCGAAAAGTCCGAAAATTGCACGCTGTTTTCATGTCGCTCTATTTATTGAGGAATGTGTGACTCACGTTATACCGTTTTTAAAATTACTGAGCGGGGAACAAAGGGTTTTCCTTTATTCCGGCGCAAACCTTGGGTTATTATATATCATCACCATCAAGTGCCGTCTCCGCAACGAAGGTTGGCTGCAACGGATCTCCAACACTCCCTGTCTCTTGTCTTGGTGGTGCACTGTGCTAGAATGTAACATGTCCATCGTGTGATGTTACTCCCCCACTTGTATCTCTGCCTACCTCTTGCTCGCTTCCCTTTGACTTTACCCTCAAGTAAGGTCTTCAATAAGGTGTCATGTCATTTAATGTGTCCAAAATATGTTATGTGCCTGATCTTTATTTCTCTTAGTAGGTCTTTCTTCATATCAAGTGTCTTTAGCACCTCTTTATTTGTTTTCTTCTCTTTCTGTAACAGTATGGCGATGATGGGTGATGAAGAACAACACATATATTACTCAGTGTAGCCTAGCAGGTTAAGAAGTACATCAATTATCGCTCTCTCTCTTAACTCCAGGTGATATCATAGCATAAAACAATATCTTGACTCCAAAGTTTACATATGAATGGAAACTTTATTTTACACATTTGGACTTGTCCAATATAAAAGATACACATAAAGCATAAACTCAACGCTTCAGTACAGTAGGACTTATCCAATATTCCTGTATACCCTGTAGAAATACGCAGTCCACCTTGGACAGAATTCCGAGCTAGGCCTCCTTTTTCTCCGGAATCCAAAAACTGACTGGTTTAAAAAATCACTAAACTCATTCTCTCCCAATCCCACTAACTATGCCGCTACCTACTTCAAAAGACCTCCCATCTCGTCTGCCTCTTTGAAATACATGGGCCATTAACCTTTCTGGTCAGGCGGTTCGAGATACCGTGTCTGATAGCAATTCCCGTTAATTGCTACGGTCTGCTTTTTCAGTAGTCTTAATGTTTGCCGGACTCCACTTTTCTATTCCTCAAAGGAATGTATGAGATTCTCTGGTCTATAATTACGGTAGGACTCAAGAGGAGGGGGGGATTTCCGACACAGGTGACCTGTCACACTCTTCCCATACTTATAACAGAAATATACGTAGTATTTTCTTATTATACATCCTATCTCGTCTGCTTACTTACTCACGCCATTCAAACAAATATTAGTCATTTTATACATCTTATCTCGTCTGCTTAATACACACTCATGCAAATTTATAGTTATATTATTCATTCTATCTAACCTGTAAATCAAGGTTCAAAATATATTAACGAAAACATGTCATGCCTGTAACTCAAGGGTACCACAACTGACCCCCATTTACTCATGCCTCTCAACCCCTAACTTTTTCGGACAGTGGTTGACAATTTCAACTGTGATTATTTGGACCTGGTGTGGTCCTATCCGGAAAAATTCCCTTGATCACTTGTGGTTATATCATGGGACTTTCCTTTGATCACACCTGGGGCCATCCCCTCCATTACCCACTTCAAGATTTTAATCTGGTAAAATCTTCCTTCTCTTGTGCTTCTGTCTCCTCCTCACTTTACGGTAGAGAAGGTGACGTCATTCATATCAATCATGGTCTACCCTACACATCAATCATGTACCAACATTTTTAAACAAGGAAAAATTATCTTATACAGGTGACTACATTCATATCAATCATGGTACAACATTCACGTCAATCATTGACCAACATTTTATAAAAAATCTTATACAATCTTGAAATAGAAAACAGAAATTTTCACAACAATTAACATATGCATCTCTACATCACGATAGTGTACGACACCAACCAAAACGAAACATATATATCAAGTAGTCACTATTTGTGAGAATAATAATACATCAAGTATGCACTACTTGTACGGACGATAATACATCAGTAGGCACTGTTGCTTCTCGCTAGAACCCTCCGTGCTAGCGCTAAAGCGTCTACTCTAGCGTTTTCTATTTTTTATGGGCCTGCAATTCGTCTGCAGTAACCCATCTGAGCTCCTGTCGATAATTATTTACAGCCTCCCTATGCTCTTCAGGACTTACCCATATCGTTCTTGGGTCTGCCTTGATCACATCTAGGAGTGTCTCGCCTGGTTTCGGACTGCGAGGCTCTTGTGGGCGAGTGTTGCCTTTTCTTCTGTTCAGTGGTTTATTTGTCCTAGTGTATGTATAAGTTTCTCCTCCACCTTTTGTCCTTACAACTTCACATGTGAGATCATACTCTCCACCCGCTTTTCCTAACGTCATCTTGTGAGTCGGCGGACCTGAGATTTTGTCTTTCGGTTTCTGCACCTTTGATTTCTCGTGATGTGCTTTGGCTATACTTGAATCTGAGACATGCGCTGGTCTGCTGGAATCTTGTGGACAAGTGCTACCACTTTTTCTCTCTTTAGCTTTCTCCTCTTGCACCAATTTATCTCGGCTACGGGCCTCCTCCTTCAAACGTTTGATTTCTTTATTCCTGTCCGTTAGTTTGTCTCTCATTTCTGTTATTTCGGTACGCCGTGCATCTACTTGTTCGAGCATGTGTCTATAATCCTTCATCATTTGGTCGTACCCTACTTGGTGTCGCGTAATTCTTCTCTTGACTTTAACAACTTCTGTTCCACTGTGAGGCGTTTTTCCACTTCTATGTCTCTCTGTTCTAACCCCTGAGTTAGCTCCTGCTGCAACGACACCATTTGTCGTTTAACGTCGACTAGTTCTATATCTTTCTTCTCTATCTCTCCGTGGTTGGCATTGCGCTGAATTATTCTGCCTGAAGTTTATCTACTTCTCCTCACTGACCTTTAACCTCTGTCTTAATTGTTTTGACTTTTTCTCTGTCACCTCTCCGTTTTCGTTGACTTCTGTCATCACCGCAACCTCGCTAGTCTCTATAGGCCTATGTGGCTCCGTCATCATACCGGTATCTATACTGTCTCTAGGGATCGTCCCCGTTCCCACGTCTCTATATTCTGTGTCAGTTCCTGCTTCCCGTCTGATCCTCCTATTCGCTTCGATGGTGTGTATTCTATTTCTATTTCTCTGTGCTCTGTCCGTTACCGGTACCCTCTTGTACTCGTTTGTGTCCGTGCCTCTACATTTCTTGATTTGAAGTGGATTAGGCAATGCAGTCCGAGTGTTCCCTCTTGCTTTGTCTATTTTAACTCCTTTCTGCACGCGAATAAGTCTAGCATTTCCCAAACATCTATCCCTTCCTTCTCTTGTACTAAACTCCACGAACGCAAAGTTCCTCCGGTACCCGTATTTGTCTTGTGCTAGAAATATGTGTGTTACGCGATCGAAAAGTTCGAAATATTCTTTGATTCTGTCTCTAGTTACGCTGGGGTTTAACCCTCCTACGAACACACGTTTATCGTTGGTGTAACCTGTCTGTCTCTCTTGAAATCTGTCTTGAGGCTAGTAACAATTTCTGGCATAATGTCCCTTCTGACATCTGAAACAGACAATATGCCTAACCTTTGTCTTGTATTTGTAAGTATTTCTACTCCGAATATCATGCCCTCTAACAGTTTCTTCGGTAGACGTTTGGTCTATTTCCTGTATCCAACCTCCTCTCCTAACGCTATCCTCATTATTATCGTATCTTCCTTCACTTAGTTTCTCCGTTTGCTGTAACGTATTTAAACTAGACATCCTCCAGGCTTGTCCTAAGTAACAGGCTACTGCTTGAATCAGTAACTTTTGTTCGTCCCTGTTCGGGTGCACTCTTTCTACCGCGCCTTCTGTGTGGACATTATTGCGATTTGACGTTTGTACGTCAGGTTCGACTCCTATCACAAACTTTTCCTCCTTCTTCTTTCCTAATCTGCCTTTCAATTCGTGCAGCCAAAACATCTCGTTTGCCCTTTGGAATATATATGTGATGCCCAACAATATACACATACTTATGTCCCGTACGGGCGACATTTTTATTTCTCTATACATCATCATCTTTCTATTTTCAATCTCATCTTCTCTTTTGTTCCATTCTGTTAATGTAATCAATTCGAACAAAAATTTATATTATTTTCCAGGACAAAAAAATAAATATATTATCAAACACAATTAATATTTTCAAATAACTGAATCATTGTTCTCCTAGATACATCTTATACACAACTGTTCATTGTCAATTAACTAATCCATTGTTGTCAAACTTATCTGTAGAGAACTTGTTCCTTCTAGATATATCTTATACACAACTGTTCATTGTCAATTAACTAATCCATTGTTGTCAAACTTATCTGTAGAAAACTTGTTCCTCCTAGATAGATCTTATACAAAACTGTTCATTGTCAAATACCTTAATACCACAATGCGAATCTTCTTGAACACATGTCGGAATTTGTAACGAATCCATGAATATTTAAACATACATTGGCGTAGATCAATATAGTGGTTAGTACGTCCAGTGTAACAGTATTGCGGTTTGGATATACCAGTCATATACCATTGTACCATACTCTCTTTCTTGGTTGTAACATGTGGCGATGATATAAATATAACAGTATTATATCTACCATATGGCGATGATGGGTGATGAAGAGCAACACATATATTACTCAGTGTAGCCTAGCAGGTTAAGAAGTACATCAATTATCGCTCTCTCTCTTAACTCCAGGTGATATCATAGCATAAAACAATATCTTGACTCCAACGTTTACATATGAATGGAAACTTTATTTTACACATTTGGACTTGTCCAATATAAAAGATACATAAAGCATAAACTCAACGCTTCAGTACAGTAGGACTTATCCAATATTCCTGTATACCCTGTAGAAATACTCAGTCCACCTCGGACAGAGTTCCGAGCTAGGCCTCCTTCTTCTCCGGAATCCAAAAACTGACTGGTTTAAAAAATCCCTAAACTCATTCTCTTCCAATCCCACTAACTATGCCGCTACCTACTTCAAAAGACCTCCCATCTCGTCTGCCTCTTTGAAATACATGGGCCATTAACCTTTCTGGTCAGGCGGTTCGAGATACCGTATCTGATAGCAATTCCCGTTAATTGCTACGGTCTGCTTTTTCAGTAGTCTTAATGTTTGCCGGACTCCACTTTTCTATTCCTCAAAGGAATGTATGAGACGCTCTGGTCTATAATTACGGTAGGACTCAAGAGGGGGGATTTCCGACACAGGTGACCTGTCACATTTCCATGATGTTCTCCCCACTCTTCTATATACCCACATCTCAAAGGCATCAATTCTTTCTTCTAACCGTTTACTTGGTTATTATATAACCAAGTCCTTAAGATCCTAAAAGCACACAATCGTTGTGGACTCTGGAAACGGGTCGATTCAAAGCTCGTACACAGCAGTCTGACTACGCTTTATGAATCGTGTCTTAACAGTGTAGGATCGAGGTAGTATGATATTTCATTGCTAGGGACAAACAGCATCTGGACAGACTGACGAATTGGTGTAGAGATACAGGAGCAACGGTAAATCCTTCTAAGGTATTCGTGACTTGATTATCCTTGAATAATCGCATTGTAAAGACACCCATGCCACATGTTTCGTTGGCCGGGAAAATGTTAGAAAGAACCAGGACAATGAGATACCTGGTTGTTTTTTTATATTTTTTTAACAGAAGTCTTGAGTTTTAGGGAACATGTTGATCACGTTATCATACGGGCAGGCAAAGGCTTAGAATCAATGAAGGTTAAAGCTGCTGCGCAGTGTGAGCAGAGATTTTTATTTTTATTGATTTTTGTACCAGGGTTTGGTGGTGGCTGTGGAGGAATATGCACTGGTAATTCGGGCTCTTAACCAAATTCAGATCGACAGACTGGATATAATCCAGAATGCAGCAAAGCGTATAATTCATGGGTACACAAGGGACACATCGACAAAAGATATGCAGTACCTACTCGACTGTTCAATTACAGGGCACAGATTACAGTATTGTCATGCACGACTTACATTTTCTGACTTACCAGATCAGAGAATGGTGTCAAAAAGATGCATATGATTAAATACACTTATGGAACCGTGATTAGACATGTTGGCAGTGCGTGTGCCTTCAGAGCTCAAAGTGCAGGTAAAACGATCAAAGAGGGGAGTGGACCTTTACTGTGACTACGAGCAGCATGACCATATAGATTATGGCAGTGACGAGAGCATTTGAGTGAGTAGGCACGCAGAAGGTAAAACAGGTCTGCAGCTTGAGTGTCTCTATGAGTATAATTACGAAGGTACAAGTGGATCTCGTTCGCGAACAGTGGATTTGGGCCTTGAGAAAAGCGAGATTTAAAGTAGTTACACTTATTTTTGTACCGGAACATGTGTATGTTCGCGGCAATGAAAAAGGAGATCAACTGTCGTCATTCGCGATTTTAGAACAGGGTGATGGGGCAATGGATCGAGCTGACGTTTTAAACTCGTTTAGATATATAAGACGGAAGAGTGAGACTAGTGTGGATGATGATTCCTTTTCAATGGCTAGGATTATAGATCAGGGTGTGAATTTTGGTGTTGATAGGAGTGAACAATTTGGAAGGGCAGAAGAATGATGGTCAACCAGCAGAGATCCGATATTGTCAGCAGAAGTGTAATGGCGGATACACTCAAGGAGAGATCTAAGCAACTATGGACGTATCCAGTTTGCAGTGTTATTGATCTGACTACTGGCTAACGAACTAACTAACTAGCTAGCTAGCTAGCTAGCTAACTAGCTAACTTAACTAAACTAAGCTAAGCTAAGCTAAGCTAACTAACTAACTAACTAACTAACTAACATTAGTGAAATGCTTCATCGATTCTATATTAATGGATGGCTCAGAAACATGGACAATGAATACACAGTTATAAGACAAAATTGATGCCTTTGAGATTTGGATATATTGAACAGTATGTAGAACATCATGGAAAGAGAAGAAAAGCAACAAACAGGTTATAACAAACTGCGTATGAAAAAAGAATTGTTAATGGAAATAGAGATCATGCAAATAAAATGTTTTGGACGTATTACTAGATATGACATCTTGTTGAAGAGCTTACTTGAGGGTAGAGTCGAGGTGAAGCGAGCAAGTTGTCGACAGAGATACATATATAAATGAAACATAACTAGAAGAACAGATTACAGTCTAGCAGAGTCCACCTCCCAGACCTGAGACAGAGGAAGTTGGATGTCTGTTGAAGCCAACCTTCGTTGCGTAGACGGTTCTTCATGATGAGGACGATGATCATGTAGCTTATCGTAAAAGATGTTTTTCGATTAATTTATAAAAAGCCATTATGTTTTCCGAATTTACCTAATCCCAGGGATTAGTGTTAGGGGGCAACGTAGTGCAGTGATTAGCGCACTGACTTCACATATGATTTGTTTGGGTTCATTACCTAGTTTAAGCGGAAATTTTTTCAGATCGCAACGGCTCCCGGGTCGATCCAGGCGTAAGTGGGTACCGGATTATACCAGGAAGTAGAAATGCGAGGACAGAGGACTCTCAACTAGAATACCGCGTTTCTCAGTGTAATTATAAGTGTATTTTACGATATAACTAATAATATCACATACATGTATTAGCAAGATATGAAAAATACATCTGAAAACATTCATCTATTGCTGTCTTATGTTATTTGATTTATTACAAAATCTAACGTGGAATAGAAAGAATTATCGAATTTCTTTACACCCTTATATTCATCTCTTGTATTATTGAAGATCTTCTCCTCCAAGCACCCGATGACTGTTCTGTCTTCCTTTAGGAAAAACTTGTTTGCAAACATATAAGTGGAATCAACTAGTCTTGGCAAGTCACCTGATAGAGAAGAAAATAAGAACACGTTGAGACAAAAGAATTTTTCTTGTTTGCGTTTTTATGTGCATATACTATTTTGCGATCCTTTTCAGACTCCTAACGGAAAACTTTTATAGCAGGACAATGCTTTCCAGCAGAATGTATACTAGAGAACAGGAATTCGCTGTGTCGTCGTTTTATTTGTTCAGATGGTTCGACACATTAAACGTCACATGATGGGCCAAAAATCCACAGACCTCCTAGCAATATAATGCCATTTTAATAGAATTGGGTCAAAGGTCATGAGCCCATGGACCGCTGGATCAGCAACCAACCATCCTCTAGATCTTAATAATTCCAAACGTTTGAATATTTCTTCAATAGTGACGACCTTTGCAGTCCTTGTTTCCACGCCTTCCTCCTAAGCCACATGTCGTTGAAGTCTTTAACCCATAATATCACATATATATTTCCATGTATACAGTGCCTTTTTCGTGTGTTGCTGTCATATCACATCGTGACCCGTGTCCGCGAGTGTCTGAATGTCAACAGAAACCATTTCCAGCATATGTTCTCATAATCATAATGGGGTATCACGTGTATACCCTATAGGTATGCCCGTATCCTTATTCTGAATAAGTTAAAAATGCTGACAGTGAGGATTCTCAGAACATAACAGTAAATGACTAGCTACTAAAATATGAGAACAAATATATATGTAATCTCCATTTTTGTAACCGCCGGTACTCTGTTTCAAGTTTTGGGTGCATGCCTTCCTTTTTATAACCTCTGCTTTTACTGCGTCCGTTCTCTTGTCTTTCAGATTCGACCTGGACAGTTTACTTATCCATTGACAACAGATCCAGCTAAGAGTTTGCATACCATTATTATTATTATTATTTGTACTTTTGGTTTTAATTCAAGACAACTCTACGAAGAATAATCAAGAACAAGGCAATGACAATGGGTACCACACAGGAACTACCACAGCTTGCAGCGAACCGCAATGCATGGAGAAACTAGATTTCTGTCCTATATGCCGGCCTTGGCACAGAAACTAAGTACAGTCAAATCTCGTTATAACAACCTGGTCTGGAAAAATGAAATATGTATGCAATAAAATAAATTCGCCACAGCGAATACAAAATAATAATGAATAAATATAATTGGGATATTTATATATTTTTTTAAAAATAGGGATATGTGTTATTAACAGGATGCGTTATATTTGAGTTATAAATGAGAGATTCCTCACTATATATATATATATGACGCTCGTGGAAATACTACAATTAGACTTACGTAAAACACAGGTTTATATTTCGTTTCAATGGGACATTTTTAGTTTTAGCTATAGTCTGTCGTGTCCCATTGAAACGAAATATAAATCTGTGTTTTACGTAAGTCTAATTGTTGTTACGTGTCACTCAGTCATTTTGTATTGATTGCCATATGGAAATACTACAAAGAATTGCCAACACAAATCCTATGAAAAGATCAATATTGGACTGTATATAAGCAAGTATTACAGGCGAATGTTTTGTATTTCCTATATAGAGCATGTCAAATGTATACGTAAGAAATAAAGTAGAATGTCACAGGAATTACTAGTTTCAGTACTAAAACAAGGAAAACTTGCATCGGTTGGACATGTATGCCAACTTGATTTCCTGTCAAATACGTCTTGCAGTGTAGAATTGAAGATAAGGGAAACCAAAGAAATTTACGAGCAGACAATATCAAAGACTCCACACACATCCGCATCACTGAATATAGAAATTGCCCTGAAGGACTCTGATTGTTGTCGAATCCTATGCAGTACCTCTACAACACTGGCGAATTATGGGATTGTGTATATATAGATGGATGTATTTTGATGAATAGATGGCGTGGAAACGTCTTATTCGTATATTTGTACAACGTTAAACTGATATTCGACACTTTTTATATGTTAAAAATATTTATTCACCAAATGGTTCCAAGATGTCATGTGATTGTATGTCTGTATACAAAGTAGTTCCAAGATGTCATGTGATTGTATGTCTGTATACAAAGTAGTTCCAAGATGTCATGTGATTGGGTGTATGCATACAAAATAGCTCCAAGTTATCATGTGATTGTGTGTCTGCATACAAAATAGTTCCAAGATGTCATGTGATTGTGTTTTTGCATACAAAATAGTACAACATACCTTCTACATTCACTCAAAGACCATCTGTCAATAGAAGATTTTTCACAGTATTCTATCTTTTAAGTAACTGAGAGTTAGAATTCTGCGTATGATAGAACGTTCTTGAGGAACATTCCATTCCCAGGAATTTCAAATAATCCAAGAGCTTCATCGCTCTTAATTTTTGTTGATTGAAGTACAAAAATATAATAAACTTATAATATTGAAAATGAAATTAAAATTACAGACTTATAAGCCATACCTATCCCGAGAATGCACACATGATGTACCCATCTTCCGGCGCAAGGAGACCCGCTCCACATCTTGTACCTCGTAGCGGAATACCTCTGATCGCAGCTATCTTGTACACCTAATAATGACAATATTGACAACAAAAATTAGATGACAATATAATGAAAGTGTTGACCAATGTTTAAAATAGTAATAGAAATTTATTTCGTTTTCTTAAAATGTGTCTATACCCACAATTCTCTTTCTTCTATACACGTCGCAGTCTTCTGTTCCTCATACAGGACTTTCATTCTAGTGTTATTTCTGTTGTTCAGCATGCTTGTCTCAGCATCTAATATTCAAGAAACCATTCAAGTATTTATTCTGCAGTCATGTGATGCTTGCCCATGTGTAAATATCGCCGTGTTGCAGATCTCGAATTTTATTCACATGTGACTTCTGCAGTCGGCGGTGCCTGTTCTGTATAATTTCAACTTGTTCTGGTATGTTTATAGGTTGATAGTTTTTTTGTTTGTGACTGTGTGATTGATTTCATCATTTGGTTTTTTTTCTGATTTTAAGCGATTAATCATCTGGTTTGTATTCGGTAGTACCATCCTTAGTCACCTAAGTAAAGAAAACAATTTATAAAAGAAGTTAATCGTTATCAACATTCCATTAACCATTTATGGCCGCAGTAGTGTTTCTCTGAAGACAACAACATGTGTTTCTCCGTTCTCAAGTCTTTGTCTGCGAATGGAGATACTTACGTAATGGAGAAGGATGCATTTTGGCTTATATTATTCCTAACCAGTATTATAAATCCACACTTGTATTTATTATACTCTTCTAGCATAAATATCAAGCCAGACTTTGAAATGGCTAAATTTTCAATGTCCAGATTGAAAACCATCTTAAAAAATAGAATGCTTACAACAGTCAAGAATACCATGAATAACAATGAATCATATTCGATATAAGAAATAACTAACTAGTGTTCTTCATCGAGGCCAACTCATTGAAGTGAAGATGGGGCTTAGTCCAGTCAACAGTGGCTGTAAACAAAGATTGTTAGGACCATTCCTGATATCCAGCAAGACCACAGTCTTACCCAATCAAGAACTGGTACTGAAGTAGGTGATACAAGACCGAGAGGTGCAGCAGCAACCATTTTATAACGCAAAACGAGTAGATAGTATGTCTTCATAACTAGTATTCAATTTTAGGCGCCACTAATACGAGGACAGCAAAACTCATGGTCAAAATGGACAATCGTCTATGGAAAGGAGAACGTTCGACCCAGCTGTTTCTGTGTGACGATCCCGCTGACCACAATTCAAACAATGGGTCATTCCAATGTTTACTTTGGCTATGCCCGGCGAAAAAGATAATTTTAAATTTTGATCTGTGTAATTAATAATGTTTCCAACAAAGCAATATTCACAATTGGAATTATAAAAACATTTCAATGGGAAACTTAACACATACAGTGTGACAACTACAGTTTCAGGCACTACACAGTTTTAACAAAATTGTTACCTTACGGTGACAAACCACGATCATTGATGAGCTTAAAAATATTACAATCACATTGATGCCATAATTACAAGTCGTACATACGGGAGGAAATTCAACCCCCACACACGCCTCCAATTAGAAAATCTGAACATGACTGTTAGTATTAGAAAATCTGAACATGCCTGTTAGTATTAGAAAATATGAACATGTCTAGGAATTAAGACTAGGTATTAGGAAACAAGCCAAAAAGTGGGAATCCCCATACACTCTGAATGTATTTCCACAAAAAAGTCACCAAAAACTAAAGCTAAACGTTAGAAATACCAAGGAAACAAGGAAATGATTGTACACAAAAAGTCATAACTCTAGAAAATCGGTCCGGTTAACGATAGTTCAAAATATCGAGATATTACCTACCCGTATATGTACCTTTAATACCGAGTTTGGGATTTGAGTTAAGAACGGCAAAAAATGTCTCGTCAGGCACACGGGTTTTCCTTGTCCATTCTAATATATCCTTGGCTGTCTGATTGTGCAGAATGTAGTCAACGAAGACTCTGTAATAAATACAAATAGTTCTTTAAAGTTGAACCTCTAGAAGATGACGATACATAACACTAATAATAGTAGAAGTTTTGCTTTTCTTATCACATGCCCTAACAATCTAGACTGTCTGTTTTTTACGTTTTGCTATAATTTGTCGTTTACTTCAGTATTTCTGAGGACTTATACATTACCTTTCTTGCCTGTCCATGAAATTTTCTTAATTCTTCTAAAAAAAAACACATCTCAGTTGCCTCATCTTGAGCTCCTTTTGTTTACCGTCCATACTTCACTTCAATAAAGTAGAATTGGTTAAATTATCCATTGCTTTCTTGCACTCGAACTCATTGATATTAATTCAGTGCATAAATGTTTCTCATCATTTCAAATGCTCATTTGGTCTATTCTATCGTGTTTCATGTAAATACATCCTTTATTATAAGCCAATAAGAAGTATTTACAAATATACCTATATAACCAGAACATATGGCCTCAACAAACGTCTAAGGATTGTACATAGAAAAGCTACACATTTGATCGAATCCCTCTGGGATGTTTTGAAATGTTCCATCAGCAAACCGATGTCTGCTCTGAAAAAGATAGTCAACATCTTCATGTGCTGCAAACAGAATGAAACATTCCTCATTCGCACGGGGAAAGAGACTGCCATCGACTTTGTTTCTATATTCGTCAATGTGTTGATCACTGATTCCATTTCGCTGACGATGTCTGCAGACATATCTAATTAAAGATTCTTGTTCAGGTAGAAGATGTACATACTGGATTGATACTTGTCTTAAAGCATGTTGCACAATGTGTCTAGTACACTCTTCTGTGTTTTCAGCACATTGCCTCATGTGTTCTCAAACAGTTGCTACAGCAACTTTACCATGAACAGGTGCATGATCATGTTCACCATGCTCCAAAACTACAATATCAGTATAACAAAATAAAACTACAGTGTGAACTCTAGTATGACATGTTCGTACATCATACTTGTATATCTCTTTCCCACCAGCTCCAGATCTGTGCTTCACAAACATGAAACATATATTGTAAAAGATATTGATAATATTCTACTTGGTGTAGTTTCTTTCGAAGTATGTTTATGTTTAGCACCTGTTATGTTACTTTGGATGTTTATATCTAGTCTATATTATTTACTTGATTTATCGACCTGACCTATTAATCTTTGTAAGTTCATATTCACTTTCTGCTAAAAGAACGGGTTGTTTCTTATTTTCCCACTGATTTTGAGTCCTGGCATTCCTTCTATTTGTTTAAATATATTCTCTGTGTAGATATTAAATTGGTTTGGTGATAAAATAAATCCTTGTCTTACCTCTTTTCTTATTTCTATGTATTGTGTGTAGCTGTTTTCACACATTATTGATGCAGCCTGCTCCCAATATATATTTCTAATAAGTCTGTCTTCATGGTTTGATTATTCTACACTCCTTTGAATAGCCGAGGATAGAGTTGTCTGGCGAGCTATATTTGCTGATGTATACAGTGTGGCACCACTACGTCCCTAACGAGTTATGAGTCTTAATATTACTATTCTTATTGCACTTGTTTTCTGTAATGCATTACCCGCTGTTGGTTTGTGAATCATTCAAATGATACAATGTTGACTTTGTATGTTTCGATCCCTATAAATTACGAACTATGAAAATCGTATTTCCTATTTGCAATTTCTAATGATATACGGTTTCACTAGACCGTTCTCTCATAAGCAGAAAGTTCCCAACTATCAACGGTATTCAATGCTCTGATAAGCCTTCCATTTATGTGTGGTTTATCAGTGACAATAGAAGACATGCCACATTTTGTATACACACGCACAAATCACAAGAAAACCTGGAATAATTTATTAAGCATAAGTATAAGGAGATAGAAAGCAGTGGGGAGACATGATCGCCGATGCAAGTATTACACTTGATTGACTGATACATAATGTGTTTTGACCTTTCTCATGGATATTATGAGAAAAATAGTAACATCTAAACAAATTACAAACAAGTTAAAAATGAGAATTATAAAATGCTACATCTACTCTGTATTAATGTATGACTCAGAAACAGGGACACTAAATACACAATTAGCAGACAGAATTAATGCCTTAGAGATATGGGTATATAGAAGAATAGGGAGAACATCATGGAAAGAAAAGATAACAAATAAAGAGGTACTAAAATAACTTAATATGAAGAAAGAATTATTAAGAGAAATAAAGATCAGGCAAATAAAATACTTTGGATACATTAAAAGACATGACACCTTATTGAAGACCTTACTTGAGGGTAAAGTCAAAGGGAAGCGAGCTAGAGGTAGACTTAGATACAAGTGGGAGAGTAACATCACAAGATGGACAGGTTTCAGTCTAGCAGAGTGCACCACCAAAACAAGAGACAGGTGATGTTGGAGATCTGCTGCAACCAACAGTCGTTGCTGAGACATCACTTGCTGATGATATATTAAACAAAAGCAAGCATGTTTTACAAGCCCAAGGTCTAACAAAAGTTCAGAAACCATGTTCTACGACACTCTACACAACAAGGATATAATACAGAACTCGCCACACCACGTTAACGTTGGCCGTACTGTGTACGATAAAAATAAACGTGTTACATTAAAGGTAACATTAATACATCGTTGAAAAATGCAAGCTGCATCGCCTAAGACAGAAGGGGTTCAGAATTTCATTGGCAAGACAATATTCTGGAGAAAATATATCACATGACATGATACACACCGCGTACGTTGGTTGTACCGTGTACTTTGGTATAACTCCTGTCGGTGTAAGACCTCTGTACATAATTAATTATGACTTCATTCATTACATTTTGATTGTTGTCGTGATTTTCGTTGGTGACTATTTATATGCTTGGAGTAGCATGACAAAAAAAATGCTAAGACCTACCAACTAAATACACGGAAATAATCAAAATAGCCCTTTCAGGCCTTGTTTACATTTTCTGTTGAAATGTCTTATAGAAGCGTCAGCAGTCACGGTTGTATCTAAAGGATTTGGGAGTCCCATTACTGTGTATATAGTTTCTAGCTAAATTGGTAAAAATTTATAAGTTCTGGTAATCGACGTGACTAGATTCTCAGAACCGAGACATGTATTATCTTTTTAATGGATCTAAAGCTCTGAAGCCAAATTTGTCTGACGTCAGTGGTTGACAGCAGCGTACCTTAACATAAAAGGTACCATTTACTCGTGACTGTCTCATAAAGACATTCCAACAGAATTAATTAGGACCTCATTCGTTACGTTTTTAGTTATTGTTAGTCAATATTTATATACTTGGATTCTGATACCAAAAATAGCCAAGGCGACTCCAAAATGCTGGTGTAGTGGTTGAGTCAGTCTCATTGTGCTCAAGAGGTCGCTTTTTCTATTTCCGCGATCCAAGTCCTGTTTATAAGGAGTGTTTTTTTCCCCCTGGAAATACTACTATCATTATTTCTTGAAACTGCAAAGTTACACGTGGCATAAGTGATATTCTCGCTAGCCGGCGTTTCCGCTTTGTTGAAACTGACAGAGTAAATATTGGAGAACTCATGTACAATGAAGCCGTTTCAATACCATTTTTAAAAAAAACCTGTTTGAAGATTACACTGACTTTGAAAGCCGTAATAATGATATTATTATGCCCAGATAAAGATAATAGGCTAACAGCAATCATCACCTCCATCATGAAGTGTTAACTGATCTCACCTTCTGAACTATTGTTTTTCAGACGCATGTATTGATTGATCGATTTATGAACTCGTGTGTGTGTGTTTGTGTGTGCGTGTGCGTGCGCGTGTGTGTATATGAATTGGTGATTCCTATATAAAAACGGTTATATTTGACGCATACAATGTAACAGTGTTTTTTTTTCTAAGAAATGTGTCACTTGTGATGCAGTGAATTACCATTTGTGTTGCAATGACTTACCATTTGTGTTGCAATGACTTACCATTTGTGTTGCAATGACTTACCATTTGTGTTGCAGTAACTTAATATTTGTGTTGCAGTTACTTACCATTTGTGTTGCAGTGACTTACCATTTGTGTTGCAGTAACTTAACATTTGTGTTGGAGTAACTTACCATTTGTGTTGCAGTGACTTACCATTTGTGTTGCAGTGACTTACCATTTGTTTTGCAGTGACTTACCATTTGTTTTGCAGTGACTTACCATATTAAAATATTCCTTGTATAAGAAAGTGATATTTAACTAATGTTGACTGCATATTTACGTAATAGTAAACCATCATCAATAGATGTCTGCGTAGAATATATCCATCCATAATCGCATAGGCCGCCATGGTTGTAGTTGTACCACATTGGATGCATCAACACAGAGTCGTCAAGCGATTTGACCTGCCAGTCCTTGATATTGTCTATCCATGGTTTTCTTTGAGCTGCTCTGCTTCTTCCACTTTTAACAGCTCCATCTAGTATCGTTTTTTACAGGCAATATTACGGCGTACATGTCCAAACCACTCAATCTTTCATCGTTTCACAATTGAAAGTAATGATTATTGTGGAACTGTATGTATCTCTATTGTAGTTTCCAAGTATCCGTTTGTCTTTTTTCTCTCTATAAGCTGTGTAGAATTTGTAGCATAGAAGAATAGCAGGAATTAGAAAACCACTAATGACCAAGCGATAAATACTATATAATATTACTACTACATAATCTAGCTACCATATATACAAACAAATGTAAACGAAAAATATTTAAAAAACATCAAAGGAACAAGGACTATTTCTATGTAACATTGTGTTTTGTTACTGCTACCCTCTGCACCATGTCGATATTCTCTAGTAGTTTGGTTATTCATATTTATTTAAACAAATGAGAAACTCATGTAAAGAACTCTACACACTCCGGTAGAGGAAGTACTAAACAAACTCCAGTGGAGGAAGAACTAAATAAACTCAGGTAGAAGAAGGACTAATCAAACTCCAGTGGAGGAAGAACTAAACAAACCCTGGTAGAGAAAGAGAAAATCAACCTCCAGTAGAGGAAGAACTAAACGAACTCCCGTGAAGAACCAAACAAACTCCGGTAAAGAAAGAACTAAGCGAACTCCAGTAAAGAACCAAACACACTCCGGTAGAGAAAGAACTTAGGAAACGGCGCTGAAGGTGGAGAGGATATACATTAAGAGGACCAATGGAAATCATTGAAAGACAAGCATTGATCTGGAACTCACAGGAAATGAGATAGTAAGACCAAGAAATACCTTGATGAAAGAACTAGACGCAGAGATCAAATTGTCCGGTAGAACATTGAAACAACTGCAAGAAATATATAAAGATCGGACAAGATTGGGGATGTTTGTTGACATCATGTCAGATTGAGGACCATACTCCGAAGGGAGCTAAATATTATAGATAGACAGTCGGACAGAGTAATCAGTAGGTAAGTACAAATAGACAGACATACAGACAGACATAGAGATAGATGATTGATGAATCGAATGATGGATGGACGGACAGACAGACAGGAAGGATGGCTGACTGGCAGGCAGGTTGACAGCCAGATACGTAGGTTGGTAGGTAGGCAGATAAATACAGACATACATAGAGATTGATGGGCGACTAGATTGTTGAAAGGATCAATCGATCCATGAATCGTTAATGACTTTTGGGGAAAAGGTGGGACTTGATTAAAAGTTGGCAAAATATTATTGATGTAATTGATCGATATTATTCACTTCTTCTAGTGTGTTTATGGCGTAACTGAACACTTCCCATACACGTCACGGCAACTAGAGTATTTGTTTCATACGTTATACCAAGTCATAATATTGTGGTACGTTGATCACAAGCCAAGATCGAGTGCTGAACTGAGTAAACAATATCAAACGTGAAATTGATGACATCGACATCAATAAGCTGCAATATGCAACAGTAATGTAGATATTATCATACATGTATGAGTATGGGTTTTCAAAGTGGTCTATGTGGACCTCCAAGGGTCGATTTCGGCCTGTAGTGGGTCCATGTCAGTCAGAATAAAAAATTGTGAGTGCACAAAATGTACTCTTTTCAATAATGGTATCAACAAAAATGAATATGTTCTTCTTTTTTTAACGATTGTCCACTCTAACCACCCCCCCCCCCCCCACCCCTGATCGCAGTGAACAGCACTGTATCAGCCGTCAAAAACACATTTGAAGTTGAAATATTTAGGTAAATTCAATATTAGGCAAGCTGTGGAAAGGGAAAAAAATCGCAATGGGTCTACAGGACAAAAACATTTTAGATTTACTGAGCAAGGACACAAAATTAGGTGCACCATAAATTAAAGCATATTTCGAGCGCAAATGCCGGGCTCGAAAAGGGAGCAAAGAACAGCAAGGTACCTGTCATGCATGTCGTAAGAGGCGACGACTACGATGTTTTGGGTGGCGATGGCTGTCATATCTCATGGAGAGTCGAAGTTATCCAGAAGTCATGCTGAAGTCGAATGTGGCTAGCCAAAAAAATACGTATCGCATCTAAGCTGTAAACTAAGGCACAACGAATTCCGTTCTCCAGATTATATCATGCTAATCTTCAAGAACTTGAAAATGAACGCAGAAGAAGAAGAGTTAAACCCCAGTAAGTATTACATCTGTGTAAAAACTATATTCTTTCTTTCTAGCCCCAGGAATTGCATGCGATTAGTTCTTATTTCCTATGTGCAGTGGAGAGGTTTCTCAGAGCTTTCCTTCATACTCAGGAGAAATCAGCTTTTATTTTAGTCAAAAGCCTATTGAAGGAACCGTCTCTTCAGAAGGAGTATATGCAAAAACTGTATAGCTCATGTTTCTGTAGTTACCAAAAAACACCGTGCGGTAACTATTTAGATTCATGTGAATCGCCCGGTATTTCTCAATACAACAGTCACCACTACATAAATAATGCTGCCTCCCATAGTAAACACAATCTATATATATGCATATAAATATATATGTATATACAGTATACACAATCATCGTTCGTCTAATTATTCATTTAAATTCTCCATGAGTTTACCTGCTGGTATGGTGTACACACCAGTTACCTGTACAAATATTACCTGCTGGCGGCGATATGAACTGTTCCTTTGGAAGCACGCAGGTTATGAGGAATACTTGTTCGCCTCCATCTGTTCGGATCTGCGCTGCAAATGAATTTGCAATAATTTATTGCATGTCACTCAGCAGATTATAGGTTGACTAGGGACAAGAAATGACAGAGAAAGACTTATACAGTTCTTTGAGGAGAACAACATGACCATATGTAATACATTCTTTGAACGTAAAATTAGAAGACTGTATTCATGAAAAAGTCATGGGAACAGAAAGAGGAACCAGCAAATTATATGATTAACAACCGATTTAACAATAGCACTAAAACATATCCAGGAGCAGATATCAGCTCTGATCACAATCCAGTGCTCTGCAAAATACACGTTAAACTTAAAAAGATAGAACATAGAAGAGTTCAAGATCCACAGATAGAAGCATCAGCACTAAAACAATCAGACATACAACACAAATACCATGTAGATATAAGGAATAGATATGAACATCTAATGATAGAGTGCATGGAACAATACAGAAGAGAAAATCAAGAGAGAAAATAGACAATAAATGGGACAGCTTAAGGAAAATTATTCAAACATCAAATGAAAATTTACCAATAAGAAATACCAAGAACAATCAAACATGGATGATAGATGAAATATTAGAGAAAATGACAGAAAGAAAGAAAGTTAAAAATACTCCAAAATATTCAATTATAGACAATGAAATACGTAACATGTGCAGAACAGCGAAATAACTGTGGCTAGAAACAAAATGCAGTGAAATGGAGATGTCAATACAACAGAAGACAAAATTAATGGGCAATGAGATAAGGCAGATCACAAATAAGAAAAATCCTATAAATGGGAGTGGCTGCATTAAAGATGAAAGCGGGAAAATAATATTTGATAAAACAGTAGCACTTACAAGATGGGCAAATTATGTGACAGAACTGTTTGATGATCAACCGAACAAAAAACTCACACTACACAACAGTGATGGACCAGCAATACTGAAAGCAGTAGAACATGCAAAAAAAAACACAATAAATGTGGACAGACAGCAGGCTCCGACAACATAACAGCAAACATAATAAAAACATAATAAAATGTGTTTGTGGTGAAGAGCTACACAGCGAAAGAAAGAGATTTTCATAATAATCTGTGCCTGATGCATTGTTTGTCTGTAATATATAGATGGTCGTATTATTTGCTAAATGTGGTAGAAGTGGATCTATAGAACATCCTAGTGTGCGATTAGAGAGAAACTAGAGATATAATTCTGTAGCACACACAATCTCTACCTGATACTTGGCGTCTAACCGCACACCAAGTTCGATTTTATAAAATTCGATTTCGTTAACAACGTTAGTGAAACGTTCTATATCTGCTATATATATATATATATATAATAATAATCACTGGATTCTCCAGAACAGAGGCGTTGTTGGTAGAGTCGTGAACGAAGCGTGGTTCTAATGTCTCTTTGTGGCGGAGTATAATATGTTTTGTCAAACTAATCTTAAAACACTTTATTTGAGAATTATATAGTGGTATCAGAATATCATGCCAATTGTTTATATGTGGTGCTGTATGGAAAACTGTTAGAGAGGTTAGTGGAGCTGTTACTGTGACTACTAGTATCATGACTATTAAACTTTTTGCAGTAGCGGAGTCTGGATGGTCACACATAGTGCAACACCTATATGCATTCTCAGTGACTCAATTATCATGATAAAAATGACGATCGCTTAGTCCCCGGGGAAGACTTGGGAGCCTCTGTGCAAGTGGGACGAAAATCGACAAACTCCCCAGCAATTTAATAGTGGGTCAAAGGGCATGGGCCCATGGACCGCTGGATCAGCAACCAACCAACGATGCGAAAGCAGTAGACCAATTGAACGCCCTCTTAAAAGGTGAATAGATTGTGCATTAAAGACACTCGGAAACATAAAAGCAGAAGAGACAAATAGAAAAGTAAACGACCGTACACTCACTCTCCTCTCAACACCTAAAGGTACATGAGAACAGAAAGAAGAAGAAGAAGTAAACAAAGTAGGAAAACGATTTAGTTATATAAATCGTATATATAAAGCTTGTATTGAAATGATATTGCTCAAGATGTCGCAGATTCAGATCCGGTACGTTATCTCTCGTAGCAAAAATGAATGTTTTAGAAGATAGATGGAGGAGTTACATGCTTTATGTGGCACTCGCATGAGTACATATGGTACTCGCATGAGTACATGTGGCACTCGCATGAGTACATATGGTACTCGCATGAGTACATGTGGTACTCGCATGAGTACATGTGGTACTCGCTTGAGTACATGTGGTACTCGCATGAATACATGTGGTACTCGCTTGAGTACATGTGGTACTCGCATGAGTACATGTGGTACTCGCATGAGTACATGTGGCACTCGCATGCGTACATGTGGTACTCGCATGAGTACATGTGGTACTCGCATGAGTACATGTGGTACTCGCATGAGTACATGTGGTACTCGCATGAGTACATGTGGTACTCGTTACGTCGATTCTATTAGAAGGGCAAAGTATATATGGAAAAAAAATGAGAAAGAGGAAGTAAGTCATCTCCCCCTTTTAAACACTTTCTATCAATCCTGTATAAAGAGATGGAATGCATATATGTAATGTTCTCGAAACTTGATAAGTGATTGAGAATTACCCCTTTTCCGCGATACAGACCGGTGCAAGACTACAGACCGGTGCAAGACTACAGACCGGTGCAAGACTACAGACCGGTGCAAGACTACAGACCGGGGCAAGACTACAGACCGGTGCAAGACTACAGACCGGTGCAAGACTACAGACCGGTGCAAGACTACAGACCGGTGCAAGACTACAGACCGGTGCAAGACTACAGACCGGTGCAAGACTACAGACCGGTGCAAGACTACAGACCGGTGCAAGACAAAGAAAGAAAGTTTAGAGAAATTCATTACCGTGAGAAGATATCTGACAGAAATGACAGATTATATTATCAAGTGACAGGCTGGTCGCTGATATGATTGATTAAGTATGAAGATGTGTTTAATTTCTTTTTAGATTGGACAAGAAACACATTTTTCCGAAAGTCTAAGTGTGGAAGCTGGACATAGTGATAACCAAGATAGGGATAGGAGAAGTGAGCTCCAGATAGCTGTCCTGAGCATATATATATATAGAGAGATTTTTTGAGATTTCACTAAGACCATGGACAGCAAGGAAAACAAATCAGGAGGTATTGAGAACAAATAACGTCCAGGAAGGCAAGCATCTGAACACCATATTACAGAGAAAGCTAGTTTTTTTTCGGTCACATTAGGAGACACGACGGCATGGAACGAGTGTTACTGGAAGGAGTGATAGAGGGCAACGCCCAAGATGACGTTGGATAAAAGACATTCAAGAATGCCTGCGCAAGTCACTAGAAGAGTTAGCACAGCTTGTTCAAGACCGCGGAGAATTCAAGAGATTCATAGGAAAGACTACGTTCTGGAAAGAATATGTGACCTGATGATGATCGAGTAACGTAATAATATAACTATATCCCGTTTCATTAGCTTTGCCAGACTCCAAAATGATATATTTCAGCAAATATACAACACATATAATTGAAATTTTGTGAATGATTTTGAAAAGGTTTAGGCACAATAAATTACATTTTTGGTCTATTTGCAATATATATTATATGCACTTGTCAACATTAATGTCAACTCATTTGTAAAGATGTTTAGTCAAGTGTAATACTCATTTTACACATCCGTGGTTTCCCATGTAAATAGCATAAATAAAGCGTGAAATTGCACTATTGTGTACTATGTAACACATGGCAGACGATGTTTAAGGTTGAGTGCGGTTTAATGTGTGAATTAGTAAAATGGCTTTTCTGGATACACAATAATTAGTATGCCAACAAAAGAACTAGATATGATGCACACATATAAAGTATATAATTATTGGATTTAATAAAATATAAGATCATATGCAAAATATGACATTATTACGTTACTCGATCATCATCAGGTCACATATTCTTTCCAGAACGTAGTCTTTCCTATGAATCTCTTGAATTCTCTGCGGTCTTGAACAAGCTGTGCTAGCTCTTCTAGTGACTTGCGCAGGCATTCTTGAATGTCTTTTATCCAACGTCATCTTGGGCGTTGCCCTCTATCACTCCTTCCAGTAACACTCGTTCCATGCCGTCGTGTCTCCTAATGTGACCGAAAAAAAACTAGCTTTCTCTGTAATATGGTGTTCAGATGCTTGCCTTCCTGGACGTTATTTGTTCTCAACACTTCCTGATTTGTTTTCCTTGCTGTCCATGGTCTTAGTGAAATCCCAAAAAATCTCTATATATATATATATGCTCAGGACAGCTATCTGGAGCTCACTTCTCCTATCCCTATCTTGGTTATCACTATGTCCAGCTTCCACACTTAGACTTTCGGAAAAATGTGTTTCTTGTCCAATCTAAAAAGAAATTAAACACATCTTCATACTTAATCAATCATATCAGCGACCAGCCTGTCACTTGATAATATAATCTGTCATTTCTGTCAGATATCTTCTCACGGTAATGAATTTCTCTAAACTTTCTTTCTTTGTCTTGCACCGGTCTGTAGTCTTGCACCGGTCTGTAGTCTTGCACCGGTCTGTAGTCTTGCACCGGTCTGTAGTCTTGCACCGGTCTGTAGTCTTGCACCGGTCTGTATCGCGGAAAAGGGGTAATTCTCAATCAGTTATCAAGTTTCGAGAACATTACATATATGCATTCCATCTCTTTGATTTCTATATAACTTTCCGATCGGCAGTCTACAAACTCACTGACCGCACTATCAAAGTGACTGAGCTGCTCATCATCAACAAACCCCAAAGCTTCAGGGTGGTAGAGGTACCACATTGAATGCTTCAGTACACAGTCCTACAGCGAATTCTGTCCTCAGCGATGCGGATGAGTGTGGAAATATCTTGTCCAGTCCATTCCGTGATGTTTTCTGTTCATGCCTTTATTTGACCTCCTCTGCTTCTTCTCCCTTCAACAGTTCCCTGTAGTATTGTTTTTGACAAGGAATCATGTCTGCATACATGTCCAAACCTTGCTAGTTTTCGTCGTTTCACTATTGAAAGCAATGGTTCTTGTATATTTGCATACATCTCTAAGTTATTTCTTACGTACACATTGGTCTTATGTTACCTTTAGGAAATTCGTAGAATTCGTCTGTAGCATTTGTACTCGAAAGCCTGTACATAGTGGCGTCATTGGCATACTTCACTGCCGTTTGCTGTTACTGTGATAGTATCTGGTTGCAGAACCCTTCACAGACAGGGGGCTTCACAGTAAGAAGCGAGAACCCCTCACAAGAATATACTGTTACACTGAGGCCTAGGACCAGTACGTTCCCGGCCAACACGAGGTGCTACCCTATACCTTATCATCACGAAGGCCAATTATACTGAAACACAGAAGTTTCAAAGTTACGACACGAGCTGTCGTGAATTTCAGTTACCTGTTCGTTTAAGTAATCAGTGCGTGTGCAATTAGTAAAATTTCAAGGAACAGACGGACATGGATGTGAGTATGTCTTGCTAACTAATTATCACAGAACAGAGAGAAGTGAACAATTGTTATATAATTTACGAACAATCTATTACTATGTGGAGACTATAGTTAAATTCATAAATTCCCCGACAGGACCAGGACGACTGAGAGAAATGAACATTTGTTTTGGTGTTGAGCATTAATAGTGAAGTTAACAATTAATTAGATATTGAATTTATAAATGTCATTCCACAGAGATATATTGAGTTTATAAATGTCATTCCACAGAGATATATTGAGTTTATAAATGTCATTCCACAGAGATATTGAGATCATATAATGTCATTCCACAGAGATATATTGAGTTTATAAATGTCATTCCACAGAGATATATTGAGTTTATAAATGTCATTCCACAGAGATATATTGAGTTCATAAATGTCATGCCACAGAGATATATTGAGTTTATAAATGTCATTCCACAGAGATATATTGAGTTTATAAATGTCATTCCACAGAGATATATTGAGTTCATAAATGTCATGCCACAGAGATATATTGAGTTTATAAATGTCATTCCACAGAGATATATTGAGTTTATAAATGTCATTCCACAGAGATATATTGAGTTCATAAATGTCATGCCACAGAGATATATTGAGTTTATAAATGTCATTCCACAGAGGAGATAAGTAGCTACTTGACGTATTGGTTTCATGCATTTATATATATATATATGTCAATTTGATAATATAACTCAAGTAGGATTGTTGTTCACACCTAGATTAGCGGTAGGCAGATTAAGGCTATCCAGGGTTAATAGTAGAGTTGAGAGAACGTCACAGAGCTAGTAACGAGAAACTCACAAAAGAGGTGTTGGTAGAAAATGGAACAAAAGGCCTTAGCCCCAGTAGCCGACAATGAAGAAGTAGAGAAGTCGGAGCTGCGCGAGTTAATACAAGCCTTAAGATGGCAAGGCTCGGCTACCGGTATTACGCCGTTCTCAGGGAACGAAGCGCACTTCAAGAGCTGGATAGCAGAGATAGAAAAGTGCGCGTTGTTGACAAGAGCCAGCGAATATAACAAGAAATTGTTAGCTCTGCAATCTAGCAACGGTCTAGTAGCAGAGACGATTAGGCTCAGGATAGAGAGAGCACCAGCAGAATCCTGGAAGGACTTCCAAGCGGGATTAGAACGGAGATATGGTGGACTCTCCGGAGCCGAATATGCGCTGGTAATGCTAACAAAGGTTAGACAAAACGTGGCTGAAACAGTGGAAGCTTTCGGAGACAGACTGTTACGTCTGGCAGAAGAAGCTTTTCCCCAGGAAATTGAGGAAAGAGGTGTAGGGAGAATACTCCTGCACTATTTTGTAGAAGGGTTGCTACCAGGAGCGATTAAACGTCATCTCATTCAAACCGATCCCAGCACGTTAGACGATGCTCTCCGTTTAGCACAGACTAAGGAGCGCACTATTAAGTGGATCGAATTCAGGTTGGGCACGGAGCCCCAGGAAAGGGAATCCGATATAGTAGAAAAGACGCTCCCACTAAACCAGGGGAGATTTGACAGATTCCGGGAAAGGAAACAGGAGTTTCCAGAGAGACGAGGCACGAGAACAGAGAGAGACCGAAGATGCTATGATTGTGGGCAGGTCGGTCACGTCATGGCAGACTGCAGAAGGGGAGGACGGTATAAGCACGAATTTCCGCTAGATCGAAAATGTCGCGAAGAGACGAGATTCACCCAGCGATTCCTGGACGTCAGGAAACGACCGTTCCGCTCAGAGATAGGGGCATACCAGAGAGTAGCCCAAGACACAGTACCCACAAGAAGAGGACAGGAGGTTGAACGGATAGGAGCGGTGGTCAGGAGGGACCAGAGGAGTCAGGTTATGACCATACAGAAGAAGTTAGTTGTAGCCAGGAACGGGCACACGAGAGGAATCAGGACGAACGAAATACCCAGTCGGACGTTTGCGAAACAGAACAGGGGCGACAGTAGGGCTAATTTCTCCTCCTCGAGGCGGCGAGAGATAGATAGAGGAAACTGGCGAGTAAATGCCTTAAGAGTCCGACCGAGCAATAAAGAGAACCCGGATCGCACAGAGCGACCTATAGAAATCTTAAAGGAGTTAGAAGCCTGCAAGACAGACAAACGGAAGTCTGACAGTGAGATACAGACAGCAGAGTGGCTAACGGCCGTGCTTCAGTCAGAGTTGATGTCTCTGAGTGAGGTAGCGAGAGAACATTCTGAAGAGATTCAGGAGCCCAGACCAGAGTCCAGGGTTCCAGACGAGCCAGTCACGGAAGAACACCTAGAAGAGGTGACGTCGGGCGAAGAGAACGAGGAAGACAGCGCGTCAGACCACGACATTGATGACCACGAAATCGCAGCGGATAACGACACTGATACAAACGAGTGCGAGTCATACGACAGCACCGAGACGGAACCTGGGACTCACAGTGAGACAGTTGAAGTGGTGGCACCACCTCAGCCTGCGGCAGACAGTACGGAGGACGCACCTTTCCGGAATACTCAGGCCGAGAGTAGACAATGGAACGACGTTGCAGACATCGTTAATACCCAACGTACGATACAGGCGGTAAGGAGAAAACCGAGGAATGAGGCAGCGTTCAGATTAGCTCGCCAGATCGTTCTAGGTATAGATCATATGAAACAGAACTAAGATCGGAGACAGATCTCCGAACTAACCGGGAAGATAGTGGACGTGGTTTTTTAGGTAGTTTATATATAACGTCCCATTAAATGTACATAGTTGATACAAAGTTGTAGCTTGATAAAAGACAGAATGGTTGGAGGGGTCACTGTTTTTCAATTATTATATCCGGAAAAATTTATGCTTAGCCTTCCGCCTCAGCAGAATTAAGCATAGACTTAGATTCGCCTCGACACAAAGCCGCATAAAGTTTTTTTTGTGACAAGGGGGCGAGTGTGATAGTATCTGGTTGCAGAACCCTTCACAGACAGGGGGCTTCACAGTAAGAAGCGAGAACCCTTCACAGATATCGAGATATTGACTGCGTGAAATGCCACACATTGCATCTCTTGGGTAAATGTTGTCACCACGGACATCTCTGACACACCATGCAAAGGTGTGTTTATCTAAGAACGTGTCAAGCGACGATAAAACACAAACGTGTGTTTTTATAGAAACGTGTCAAGCTATGATCAAGTGCAACGTTTGTTTACCTAAGAACATGTCAGATAATAGACAGACGGGAATCATACCAGGTAGAAGCTTCCTGGTTGGTCTGAGGCAACGTGGGTTTATTGTAACCAGAAGGATCAATTTCTGATTGGCCAGAGCTTTTCCTCTGGGGAAATGAAAGCTTTTGATTGGTTGGAAGTTTCTGGAAGTTTGGAGAAACTTAGGAATGGAGGAGGAAGAAGGATGGATTATCGACAGCCGAGCAGGGCGGTCGCATTTCACTCAGGAGGAGAGTGTCCCACAGAGCCCCCGGGACAGTCCAGAGAGTTAGTACTTGTCTCCCCGGAGACTTGGATTTGTGTCATTGGTTTGAAATTATATTAAACTCTAGAGTATTTAATATCTCCGTGACGTATAATACATCACCAATACAAAATGCCAAGATTTCACAAACTACTCTAGCACATCCAGGAATTTGGCGCACGTTATAATATAGGCTTAATGAGATTATAGACTATCTCATTATTCTACTATTAATCTCACTTTTGCTCGACTAACTTTCTTTCTATTTCAAGTCGGAGTTGTTAAACTCAACAAGGGACTTGTCTCTCCGGGGAGACAAGTACTAACTCTCTGGACTGTCCCGGGGGCTCTGTGGGACACTCTCCTCCTGAGTGAAATGCGACCGCCCTGCTCGGCTGTCGATAATCCATCCTTCTTCCTCCTCCATTCCTAAGTTTCTCCAAACTTCCAGAAACTTCCAACCAATCAAAAGCTTTCATTTCCCCAGAGGAAAAGCTCTGGCCAATCAGAAATTGATCCTTCTGGTTACAATAAACCCACGTTGCCTCAGACCAACCAGGAAGCTTCTACCTGGTATGATTCCCGTCTGTCTATTATCTGACATGTTCTTAGGTAAACAAACGTTGCACTTGATCATAGCTTGACACGTTTCTATAAAAACACACGTTTGTGTTTTATCGTCGCTTGACACGTTCTTAGATAAACACACCTTTGCATGGTGTGTCAGAGATGTCCGTGGTGACAACATTTACCCAAGAGATGCAATGTGTGGCATTTCACGCAGTCAATATCTCGATATCTGTGAAGGGTTCTCGCTTCTTACTGTGAAGCCCCCTGTCTGTGAAGGGTTCTGCAACCAGATACTATCACATTACACTTACATCGGCATTTTAAAGGTTCAAGTTTCATAACATGAAAATACACTAATAACAGGCGTTATAGAAACATACTGTAATATTAGCCAAGTATGGCGGCGCTTCCGTTATATTTTTGAAACTTTATTGACATTAGTCCGGGATATTTGTGGGAGGGGGGTTGAACTGCACAACAGAAATTGTTAAATGTTCTACTACTGTACATTTTATTGTATACAAATGTTATAGGACTTGTATAAGGTGTGACTCTTCTTTGATACTCGCTATCATTAATGTATGACAAATGCAGGCATCTATTTTTGGCACGTGAGACAATGCGTCAGTCGGATTAAAATAATCCCAACTCGTGGTTGAAATATCCGACATGTTTTCTTCTTAATAGTCTACTTATCTATTGTAATTTATCTGATGTTGCTATCTCTCGTCGCATGATTGATTAGCGGTTCTCTTGTTTGGTCGCTTTTTATGCAGTAATATTGTGACGATTCAGAAAGTTTGCAACTCTTTCAATACACCTTCTTCTTTGAATTCCTTTGCATCTTGCTGTTTCCATTTTCATGTTGTATGCTCTTGCTTCTTGCCAATATTGGTTTATTCTCATTAAGTTGCGGAACCATTTCAGCCTCTGTTTTTCAATATATTTGAGCACAGACGTGTTCCCACAGTTCTTTATTCATCGCCAAATATCTTCGTGTTCTGTTTGCTTCTTTTCCTATACATCTTATTTCACGGGTAGCGAATTTCTCTCTCTCGTTCTTTAGTGTCCATATCTGGCATTTATAGCACAATTTGTTATGAAGATTGAATTTATTATTTGTATTTCTTTGTTGTCATCGAGATAAATATGCGCTGCACAATTGGTGTAATACAATAAGTTTATAATTTACGTAACTGGTTTTTATAATTCTTGTCTCGAGCTCTCTGTTCATTCTTCCGTCGTCTGTAAAAATGTTCCAAAGATATTTCAATTCATTACTTGTTTCAGTATATGATCATTTATCTTTATGTTTATTATATTGGTTATCTGCCTGTAGACGTTGCATCTATGTTCTGTTTTGTATTGAACTACATATTGTGATTGACGCAGCTTATGTCGAGTAAGTTTCTCTGATCTTGCGGCTGTTGATTTAATAGCATCACATTCAAATGTATCACACCGAGATCACAGAAAAAGGTGTGTGCCCTTAAATTGTCATCTATTTAGGATGTAGACATCAAGCAATACTTTTTTGGCTTTAGTTATTTTCTAGGCAATATAAACACGTACAGTAATTTAGTAATGCTGTCTGACCGGTTCGGGTGAACAATAGTTTGTGACAGAATTCGAACTCGATATCTTGTCCATCACAGACGCGCTATGTCTGACCACTCGTCCACAGAGGAAGACATCTGTGTGTCCTTAACATCTTCAATGTCAATTATTAAAGGCTTCCGAAAGAGGCTCTCTCATAAAGACACGCTTTCGTTTGTTCTAAGTATGTGTTACACTCATAAAATATGTCATGCATTCATTCCCTCGCTATCACTGTTAAACGTCGTGGTTTACTTCTTGACTACGATAGCTTGTGATTTGATATTTTACTGGTTCAGGACTCTCAAGTAGAAAACAGACACCAACCGGAGCGCAATAAAAACATCTTAACCTTCCGTATTTTATCCACTCCTGTATTCTGTTTTTGACTCATTCTGTTTCTCACTATCCTTCTCACCCAATAGTATTATATGGCATTCATGTTTGCTGATCCAGCGATCCGTTGGCTCATTCCCTTTGACCCAGTGTCATTGTGTGATGTATGCATGTGTTTGTGAGATGTTGTTTTGTTTCATATAATG